>UCOH01005711.1:0-201167 GCA_900474275.1 Synergus japonicus
GTTATGAATAAAGTTGAAAATTTTTATCGCTAACCGTCATAACAACAACACTATAAGGAATGCTTCCTACAAATTTTATGAATAAATTCCGAAAACTGTGGATTTGAACACGAGTTGAAGACAAAAATCGGATTAAAAATTGACTTTCAAAAAAAAGAGTTTTTTGCAATTTTTGAAAAATCTAAAAAAGTTATGATCTTTTTGCAAAGGAAAAAAAGATGCGGAATATAATTATCTACAATAATCTATGTTTTAAAATTCAAAATTTCGTATTTCGATTTTTAGTCGTCAGGGGCCAACGCCAGCGGGCTAGAAAAATCTATGTCTTGTTCTTGCATGGGGACACTCAATTATGCATTACATTTCCTTCCACCTTGACAAAATTGGCATCAAATTATCTTCATAATCTCATATATTTCGTAGAAAATCTAATACCGAAAGGAACGTAAATATTTCAGAATAACATTTCATGAAAATTTAAAGCAGTAGCGTACACTAAAACCGAATGCATTTTGCATATTTTATTAAGAGAAGCAAGTTTTTTTTACTCTTTTATTTCAACGAAAAAACAGGTCAGTTTTGTGCATTTCGAATTTTTTTCGGCATATCAGAGATTTTCGGCCAGTTAGTAAAAAAATAGCCCGTTCCTTCGACGAACCGAACAGAGCCTTGAATAATGGAACGCGTCTCATGCGAAATTCATGTCCAATTTAGCCGGTCTGTTAATTTACGAGTCGGCCAAAATTTAAGCTGCCCATCGCGACTAGATGTTCTTTATATCAAAAATCTCAAAACTCTTTTCACATTTTTTAAAAACAAAATTCTCAATTCTATGCCTTAATTTACTATCTTCTTACCTTGCTTCTTTCTGAATAAGAAAATTTAATTAAACCCTTTCAAAGGTCGAAGGCTTAAGTATTTTGAACTCTTTCAAAATTGAATTAAAATTGAATTTAGAGATTTGAGGTACATTTGCTTTTCTTATGATCGGTCCCAGAATTCGAAAAAAGGTAAAATCAATGGGGAAATTGAGTGGGGATTCAGCATGAATCGCCATGGAAACTTATTTATCCAAAGTTTCTCTCGCGCAACGATTATAGTGCACCGTTGAGCCTCCCCCGCGCGAAAGATCAGGGCATCGTAATACCCTGCTATCCCTGTTTGTTTAATGGAAATTCAAGTTTACGGCTTATTGTTCCGTGCGATAGCATCGAGGTAAATTGACGCAAAGTAAAAACACCGCGTGGAATCGCTTAAAACTTTAATGACTTACGCAAGCGCTCAAGTTCTCTGCAGTTCATTCACCTTTAAGGGTGTGCGTCCCCCTCAAACATTCATTTGATCAAAAATCGATCAGTGACTCCTCGAAAACATGCATATTTTCTGAGAATTAGATCACACTTGAAAATTGTATTATTACCAATTGCAGAGATATTTTGTAACGAAGTTTACATTCATCCAGCTTTTCCGATAAAAATAGACGTAGCAAATCAAATTTGCTAGATGTTCGTTTATATATTCTTATATATACTTCTTTATATATTCAAATCCCTCGATTAAAAGTCTACGATTATCCTCTACCATTTCATGAAATGAAATCCTCCCATACTTTTAAATTTCAACAGAGACACTCACATTTAGAAGTTTGAATTGAAAGGGGATAAAATTGAAAAGCATTTTTGTTTTAAAACCATTTTAAAAAATACTAATAGAAAGTTGGTTCAACAAATGCTATAAATCAAATAATAATTTCAGAAGCAATTTTCGTCATAAACTCTTGCATTAAAATCAGTAGAATTACGAAATGAGAACAAAGGGATCGTCGATTGAACGAAGCATGTTTTTATCAGTGAAAGGTACATGAAATTGATCGTGACTAGAGTTACGCGTCACTGAACGATAGACTGTCAAACCCAGTATTTTGTAATGAAAACAGTATGTAATATTCGATTGGTCACGATTATGAAACATGTCACGATACAGAAAGCTCGTGAAAGCGAATCGACAACAAAAATCGCTCTAATTATTGTTGTCTCAGAAAGATGACTTACTGAGTTGGTATAATTAAACCCATTGTGAAATCTTACGTAAATTACGTACATTAAAATGCCATCTCTGTAAAGAATGAGAAAAGAGAGACAGAGATGTATAAAGATCTCACTGCAAGATTTATTCTCAGCGTTATTATATTGTTCCTTTATTGTTACTATATTAGTTCTATACTGTTACAATATTGGTTTGATATATAGCTATGGTAATTTAAAGTAACTCGTCTGATATAACAGAAATAACTTTCCAGAATCTAACAAACATCCACCAATGAATAAAAATGCTGAAGAATTGAAAAATAAATTGCTAAGAGAGATTCGTTAACTCTTTGAAATGTGGCCAATTTGTTTTCTGCATTCGTATTTCCTCTATTTTAAAATGGCATGAACGAGGGGTGAAAAAGGAAGCGAAGAACGAGGAAGAAGAAAAGAAAAGGAGTTGCAGGATAAAAAAGGCAGTGAAAAAAGGATGGAAAAATAAGTGGCACCAAAGGAGGAAAGAGAAAATCTGATTTATGCAAATGATGTATAAAGGGTTCCGTAACGATTTCAAATCCCTGAGATTTAATTGGACATACAAGAAAGCTGCCTGTGGAGTCGAGTTGCTGTTGCTACCAACAAAGTGATCTATAGATCTCTTCCAGGTTAACGATTCACTCACGCGACCGATCTGTATGTATCTTTGAAATTATCTGGACGGATCAGTTGGTTTGTACCTCACAGTTTGCGATTTGAAGACAGATTTCTTGTATAGGAAATCCTGTCTAAATACTAATGCATACTAATATTTTCTTGTACCTTTCATTATTTTTCCTATTATCTTTACCCCCATTTCGTTCCCCTATCTCCTTCAAACACAAACGATTATTTACTGAGTCCTGTAAAAAAGAACAATAATTGTAAAATTAGTTAAGAAAGTATACATCTTTGATTAAAAAAAACCGACCTTATCAAATTTATTGATTACACCAAGGCTAAGTTTCTCAAGCCTATTAACGAGGTTTAATTAAACTTTGCTCGTTTAATAGATATTATTTATGACTCTTTTCTTTGCCCTCCTTAGCAAGTTAACAAAACTCTGGGTTCAATTCAAACAAATCGTCCTCCTAACTCTCAATCCTTATCTAATACATAATCGACTAAGGAGAAGTTATTATTCAATTCCCATATTTATGAAAGGTCAGGCACAATTATTATTTATAAAAAATTGCTGACAATGAGTTATGGTCGTGGATTGCATAAATCCTGAAATGACGTAATGACCGATACAACATCGACAATAATTATTGCTTCGGAGGCTAAATTTAATAATGTACCGCAAATATTTCTCCCGGAGTATGTACCTTTAACAATAGACATTCGTTACACTTTCGCAACAAAATGTCAGTCGCACAATTCACATTTCCGAAGCCGTAATTTGCATTTTGCTGCAGGTGCTCTAGCTACCTACAGTCCCCTGTTACTAAAATGGCTAAATCGACGTTCTACCAGTAAAAGCTTTGGCTTAAATTGAACCATTGTTCTTGGCAATAATTTCTGAGGAAAAATTTTATGAACTGTCGAATTTGAATTGGGACCCTGATAATGAAATGGGACCATTATATCAACTTGAAACGCAGATTTTAAATGCTACTTTTATAGGCAAAATTTGCATTATTTATTGTAGCAGGTTTGTAGCAGGTTTGTAGCAGGTTTAAAAGTATAGCATAAGATACAATTATAAAATAAAAGTTGCAAAACGTGATTTCCTGTTTAAGGAATATAAAATGTGAATATATCTTGGCATCTTCGAAACCTAGAGAAGAAATATATGCTTACTGTAATGGAAAGTGGTTGCAAACCTTAAAAGGAGAAAAATGAACGTAATGAGAGCGAATCCCAAGAAAAGAGAGGAAGAGAGGGGAATAGAAACGGTGTTCTTACTCCATCTCTTAGCTTAATATGTAATGGTATCGGAAAGATCAATTCGCTGAACTGGGGATGTTTGTAATCGTAAAATTAAGTTCCCTTATTCTCCAATTATAACAAATTTATTCCCAATTTGAAGGATTGATATTTATGCAAACATCTCATAATAATGAAATATCTGATTACATAAGACTTTTGAGAGAGTCATTCAATTGAAATTAATAGATAATCTAATTTGTTAAGAGCCTTTCATATAAACTAACAAAAGACTGTTTCTTCATGTACTAACAATGAAAAATAATTGAATGGAATGAAATAATGTTATGTAAAATAAATCTGTGAATGTTATTTATTATATTATACTTCTGAATGATCAAAATTGTAATACTAAATTTAAATTGAAATAATGAAAATAAAGGGATATAGTTGATTAATGAGAAATGTATTTTCATTTGGAATACAATTTTACCTGAAATGAATGTCAATAAAAATGATTTTACGGGGACAAAACGAATTATTGTTTCGAAGTAGAAATGAAAATAAATGGAATTATGACCCTACCCATTCCTCCAATTCTGTGTAACAAACGACTGGATTTTCTCTCTGTAACGATGCAAATGTATCATTATACATTTCCTTGCTTTAAACATCCCGTTTTGCCATATCGAGTCCGACTTATCGATATCATTATGCGAGTAACCCCATTATGTGCCACACTTTACTTTACCGCGATTCCCTTCATTCTTCTATTGTCCGTGGGACATCTCGCATAATCGCGATTACTCTCAACCCTTTAGAAATCAACTTACACGTCCCAGGTAGGCGCAAATATTATGCAATTCACAAAAGTTATTTAGAGTTTCATTATTCTTTTATGTAAGAGCACAAAAGATTCCAGAGGATTCATGTTTTAAAGAAAGATTAACTTAAATGAATATTATTAATTCGAAACTGCTAAAGTATTTTCAAAGGAAATAAATAATCCTCGAATTCTTCTATAAAGAAAGAATTCCCTAAAGCTACAGAAGAAGACAATATAAGGGGAGGATTTTCTCTGAGCGGACCAATGATCCTCAGGTTGTTACTTTCTCTCCTCAATATATGCAAAGATTTTCTTTCTGAAAGGAAGAATAACATATTGAAAATATATCTGAATATCGGAAATATCGTTTGGAGCTTGACAGATTTGTAAAAATTTCTTCCTTAAGATCCTCTTGTATAAACAATATTCAATTGAATTACAGAAAGGAAGAAAATATTTATTACTATTAATTCTCACTTTTATTCACACAATTAGCCGATTATGAATAGAATTGAAGATTTGCATAATCCATATGAATCTTATTGCCTGTAATAATTTATTTATCATAATTCAAAAGACACCTTTGTATTGCTTCTAATAGATTTGAAAAAAACCTATTTCCATATTTAATTTCATACTTCAAATGAAAGAACTTTAACTTCATAAATGTTTTACTGCGCAATAAATACATAGAGAAATGTCTTTCATATTTTATCGTCTTGTCGTACTCATAAGATAAGTAGTATACATTTTATACCTCGCGAGGGAGGTTAAAGAACCTAACATAAAACTGTTGTAAGCAACATACAAATGGCAAATATGTTTATTTTATTTGTTTATTATTGAGCAACATATTTAAATTAAAAGTCACAAATGAAGGAAAAAATTAATTACTTATTAAGATTGGAGGCATAAATACTAAGAATCTGAATTTAATATTCGAGGATTTAAAAATATATTGAGTTCATTAATTTTTTGAATCCTTTGAAAAGTTTGCCAGACAACCGGTTATTATTATTAGATATAACGAAATAAATTACTTTAGACTCTGTTTCCTCCATAAAGGACGGCTTATTCATTTCTAGGGAATCAGCTTTTTTCATCTATGGAATGTTGGATTTAATTAATTGCTGACTCTTTCTCAGACCCTGCCTTTCCCTTTCCTACACTGCTTTGATTGGATCCAACTTTAAACTTCCACATTGATTTATTAACAATAAAAGAAATGATAGCCATCACAAATATTTATAAGAATATGTTGAATTTTTCTTTCACAATAACGTAATTTAGAAACGTAAAACTTTATAACTTTTTCCCGATGAAAATTGCAGTAATTCACTGAAATATTTCATATTTTATGTCTCTTTAGAGAAGACAGATGAAGGGTAAAGATTACCTTCACCTTCGTGATTAAGTAGATAAAAGTGACTCAAAAAAGAAAACTGTGATAAATGACCTTAAAAAGTGCAACATAAATCAAAAGAGCTTCACAAAGGAGTTCTCGAGATATTCGACTAGAGGTGAAAGTTTCAATTACTTTTTTGCATCTCTCTTATGCTACTATGAAATCAAGAACTCACTAAAGGAAGTGAAATATAAAAAATAAAACACATTTTAAAGACTTTTCAGTTATACATTTCTTTTACGCTTCTCTGTAATATTAGTTTTCTTCCCCAGAATGAAAGAAAATTTATTCTGTTATTTTCTTTACTAGCATAAAAGGACTGCATTTTTTAAAATAAAAATATTCTAAAGAGTATGGAAATATCGATTTCCTCTATGAAAAACAAATTAGCATCTATGGAGATTACATAGTTGGGAGGAGCGAATCTTGCGCCTCGAAGAGAGTGACAAAAAAGAGTTGTCATTCAAGTAAAAAAAAAATATAACCCAAGAGGTTAAATCTAAAAAAACAGATGAATTTTATAAGTTCTACGCGCGCGTAACTATACTTGTACGCGCTTAAACTCGACGGTAAACCGCAGTTTTTAGACACACTTCACTGAAATTTGAGAGGAAGTATTAATAATTATAACAATGGCACCTCCGATTGTAAACAAGCCAAGCGTTGCTTAATTTCGATGATCGAATGAGAAACCTTAAACTATTCCATATGTCCAAGCGGACATATTTGAGAGGACATTTTTGATAGTTTTCAACGTGTGAATTTGACATAAGGATTAGGTCGTATATAATTAATACCTTATTTATATTTTATATTAGATCGGCATTAATTAAAAGTTCTTTTACGAAGTCGATGCTTTCATTAAGTTAATTTTTTACTGAATTTAAAGTTCTGGATCTTTTCTGAATGTAGTGAGACTCTGTTTATCCGAATTAAAAATATTCCGCCTGATTTACTTTATCGGCTGCATCTGTCGGAACGGCAGGTGCATCAAAATGCAGGGAGTAGTATAGAATAGAGAAGGAAACAGTCTGATTTTGGCAAATTTCCAAAGTGGCTGCGACCCTCCGCGAATGACGTTTGATTAGCAACGGACCACCGCGAAAGGGAGTACATGTAAGAGAAGGATTGATCGACCGGTCGTACCGGTAATTAAGAAGACTATATCTTTGAACGATGACTCGACAATCGAGCAAAAAGATATTACAGTGTACGTGCGTGTTATGTTACGTTAATTCGAATCATGTTCTTTCAGTGAAATGATAATTGAATAGTGAGTTGAGCGACTTTACACTTGATGTCAATTATGCACGGATTGATCCTTGAGACGAATCCTTGAGATTCTTATAACAAATGAAATGAAAAATACATTTTTAGAAAAGAATATTACCATTATTATCCCTCATTTTTAAGGTGCTAATAAAAGAAAACATTTATGAAGATCAAGGTCAATACAATACGAGTTTAAGGAAGTCAGGAGTATGTTAGTGGTGGTTAACCAGCGGTTTTATGTTGAAAGGAAAATCAGCAGTGGCATTCGTTTTCAATAGAAATGCAAATGCCGGATAAGGTTGGGTCAGTGAGTCTGATCAGAGCCGGTTTCTTGGGGAGAACACGTTTTTGTCTTGTAAACTTGTGGGTGCACAGGGAGAAGAGCTAAGACCATCGGAGCAGATGAACTCGCATAATATGAAAAACTTAAAAAGACTATAGACTGAATTTATCTTTTCGCATTTATACTTCTATTTAATTCACGAAATTCTGATTTCTTCTTTAGTACTCATTTAAATTCCTAAAGAGTATATTTTTATTTCTGACAATAGTCCCTTTCATCTCATTTTTTATGTTCGCGAAGAATGTAATTAAATATGAAATAGAAGCACGAGGCGGACAAAAACGGTAAAATGTATATGTTGAAAGAGAACCACACACAAATCGCCTAAAAGACAAAAGAATAAATTTCACGTTTTCTACCCTCTTATGACTCCACTGATCATGTGATGTTATAGGTATCCCTCAAGTTTATTCTTTTGTTTCTTACGTAACTTATACGTACTCTCAACTTGTTTATTATATTTTTTAAAAGCATCTGAATTGTATATTAATCAAAACAAATGACTATAGCCAAAGCAACAACTTTGATTAAATGCTACTCGCGGTGCATAATGCAAAAAGACATTCAACATGGCTTCCCTATCATCTTATAATCTAGGTTCTCCTCTGAAAAGAAAAGAAGAGCAGGTGCACCTCTTTATTATTTACGTGGTCGCGTTCGATTGCATGTGCAAGAGAGTGCAATGACGCGAGTAATACGCACGTGTTCGAGACTAAGCCGTGCATGGAACTCACGTCAGCTATTGTGATAAAAGAGAAAGAAAAAAGAAAGCCTCTAAAGAAAACGAAAAGGAGAAGAACAAGAAGAACAAGAAGAAGAATAAGAAGAAGAAGAAAAAGAAGAAGAAGAAGAAGAAGAAGAAGAAGAACGGCCTAGTGCAAGGCAACCCCCTCCCCCACCCCCTTCTTTCGTCTACCCCTGAATTCCTCCCAGTCCCGGCTACCCCTCTCCCATTGATTTACGAGCATAATTTATAATATTTTCGCTACTATTGTATGGTAATACGAACGGCAAAAAATATGTTAATGGTTGCCATAAAGGAGATATACAGCGTGTATACTTCATTCCGTGCCATATACCCGGTGGTCATATAAACCACGCGATATACGCGAACTCGCGCTGTCTTCCGCCTTCCGCTCCTGCATCCCCCTACCCCATTCCCTCTTCCCGAATCTATTTAATGGGACTCTACGGGTTATAATGGAATCAAGGGATCTCTTCCGCCACAGGGTTTCAACCTTCAACGTCGATTCAAGTTACGCGTTTCAATGTCATCACCCGCAATCATTGATATTTTAAACTGACAAGAGCTAAAATAAAAGGAGAACCGGTTCTTGTAAATTAAAGGTTGTAGGCTAAACAAATTTGCGGGATAAGGAATTTAATATCTCAGGGAAGATTCAGATAATTCATGCAAAGTAGTTTTAAAACAACACTGTACGAGATAATTATCTAAAAATAAAATATTGCATACTTTTTCTGAATATGTAATGACTGCTTTAATAAATGTATATAAATATATATAATATTAATACTGGAAACTATGAAAACTTTGAGTTTGAAATAAATGGCAAATATAGAGCAGAATGCTTTTAAAAACCATCAATTTTTCAATTTGCTCGTTAAGTCAGAAGGATATCATAAAAGGGTGCGCGTCCTGGGGGATAAAAAAGACTGGGACTGATGAAACTCGAGGTTAAACTCCATTGGTGGAACCCTTTTAAAACAAGAATCGACAGATGCAGTCCCGGGGCTAAGTAGGCTCTTTTATCCCCTAGGGGTGACCTTCTCTCCCCGCCCCTTATGTATACTTCGATTATCAATTAATAACTCCAGAAAACACTGGCTTCACTGTTTATTGAACACAATTTTCTTTTCCCTTCTTTCGAGGGCCCTTCTCTCCTACTCGTTTGCTGAAGCACCGATCATTCAATTTTTTCGACGATGTGTCGCATTCACAATAGCTTTCGCGAATTAAATATGTAACGTGAATATGTCAATATACATGCCTATATTATTAATTTTATAAATTATTAGTTATCCAAAAAATGATGACTGCCATTATTTTAGATGGTTATTCTAATCGGATTGATAAAAAGAAATCTGCCGTTGTACGCGAAATGCATAATTGTCATTAAGGAAAGTCTTCTCGTCTCAAAATAATTTTTTTAAAGCTCTACATTGATGCCACTTTATGGCACGTGCAGAGATGATGAAACCTGGGCAGTCAGGTTGGGTGCTTATTCTACAATCTACAGAAGGGCCTGCGTGTGGCAGCTGCGAATTATGCTTCAATGAGCATGCAAACACTATACCATGGTCATCACTTTGATCGAATATAGTCCGGCAAAACGTACAGTCTGAAATTAATACCTGTTGCTCGTAAGCACAGGTAATGAGGTAAATAAATTATTTATTTGCCTCGCGTACAAGAGACTCTTTGTCTGTTTGCATGTATTTCCCTACAGTTACGAAGGATTATTTACTTTGCTAACAAAACTCACGAACATACAAGCTGCATTGCTTTGTAAACATAATCACCGATTTCTATTTGCTTTGTGAATTGGTTGAATTTTCGCAGAAAAAAGAAAAATCCGATACATTTCCATTCCAGTTGTTGGAAAATATGTTATTTTGAATGTGAAAAATACTATATTTTTCCTGATTGGAACGTTCGAGAAAAAAGGCGTATTTTAACAAGATTTTTGCATTAATTAATATTTTTGTATTCAATAAAAAAAAGAATATTTGAATTCAATCGAGAAATTATTTTTTCCCTCCATTAATAAAGCTTTTGTTATTACTAGAAAAAGTACCAGCACATATTATACGCAAACAGACGTAGCCATAACAATCCCCTCTTTCTCGTCCATTGTTCGCGATCAGATCAATCATACGCCTGTCAGAGCAACATTAGAAAGAAATTAAAGCCCGATTTGCGAGTTAATCCAATGAACTTGTTACGATTTTCTGCACGTGCAATAAACTATGAGTATACTATCACGTATGCTTCTCCGTGCGTGAAAACACAAGTAAACCGTCGTATTACGCACTCACCGCAAGCACTCAATAACGCACAGTTCGAAGCACGTGCGAAAGCATCCACAGGATAGCTGTACAGATTTCGATATAATGAAAGGGTAAGGAGCTGAAGTGGTGGATGTTTCATTGAATTCTATCCACATCATTCGACTCTCAAGTGCTCTCGAGTACCAAAAAGGGTTCCATGAGAAAACAATCTCCATTAGATCGATTATTGGAAATTTTAATTATAGATAATTTCTATTACCTATTTCCAAAAAAGGCTGATTGTTTATTAATTTTCTACTCACTTCATTTTCTGGATTAGTATAGAGCTTGACCTTACCTGAAACAGAATGAATCAAATATTATGATTAAGAGTTTATGTTCTAGGAAAGACACAAGAAAGATTATTGGAAAATAAAGACGCAAATTCAAAGGAAGGGATATGATTTTAATTGCAAATGATGAGACATACCATCATGCATACATTTTCCAACTAAATGGAAAACTGCAAACCACACCTAAATTGCAACGACGGTAAATTATTAAAGGTTATATTCCACTAGAAATGTAATCACGGAGGATAATCCTCGAGAGGGATGAGTCTCCAAAGGTACGGAGTGGGCGGTTGATATAATGAGAAATTAAATGAAAAACAATATTTATCGTGCTTGCGTTCAGAGATGGAATTAAAAAAATTTCCCGCTTTCAAAATACAAATGATCGAGCGTTTTTAATTATGCAATGTAAATATCGACCGACACTATTCGCAGACTGTGCAAAATAAGTTTGGTATGCAAAATAAATTTGGTATTCAAACATGCAAAGTTTTTAATTTATCGTACTTTCCAAACGCACACACAGGCACATACATTCTTTGAAATATTCCTAAACTTGAATTAATTCCAATTATTTTCTCTTTTTGATTTGTGTTATCCGTTAATATTGGCACATGATTTTTACCCAAGAAGTTATTTGCATGAAAATTGGACCCCATAGCATTCACAAACGTCTGCCTAGTCAGCGATGGAGTTCAATTTCCGGTCGCGTATATACGTTGAGAGGTCTTCTTTCGCTCTGAGCAACCACAACACGAGAACTATAAATCATGAGATTTGTAGAGGAAAACGTAAAACAAAGTTTCACAGATAAATAAAAATTGAAATCCAATGAACAGGTCTGGATTTTGAAGATCATTTTATTTTAAATGATTACGAAACGATAATCATAAGCACAAAAATAATATAGATTATGAAAATATGATTAATTTATTCTCTCTCCAAATGAAGTGAGTCAATAAAAGTGAATGAAAAAAAGAAAAACAGGAAATTGCATTTTCAGAATCCGAGTCTGAAATTATGCTTGAATCTCAAAACAATCTTGGTCTCGTCTCGCCATTACAGGGGCCTGTAACATCCACAAAGTCTTTGGGAGGCAGAGCCGACGAAACTACAGCAAAACAAGCGAATAAAGCGTAATGGGGAAGTGAGTTCGTTCGTATTCTAAACTTTTGGGTAACTCGGCGCTGCAGTCGAATACAATGGCATTGCAGAAGTTTCCTTGGAACTAAACGAGTTTATTTAACTTACCCACTGTAACCCTCCACCCCTTCTTAACTCACCCCCAGAGCCTAAATCCCTTTCCCCTGTTCAACCATCTCCCACTTCATTCCTGCACCTTCTTCACCTTACCCCTTTTCACCACGTACCATACCCTCAAACCTCTTGCCCCAATCTCTCTTTATTCCCTCCTACTCCTTACCCCTGCCACCCCCTGCCCCCTTCACCCACTACCTCTAGAGCCGCGCCCATATACCTGCAATAACGGCAAGTTTTCCGAAAGTTTCCGACAGATTAACGACTATTGGAATTGTTGAAGTTATGGGCAAAATGGGAAGAGAGGATGAGGTAAAAGGAGAGAGAGAAAAGGGGCAGGGGTAAAGAGTAATAGAGCCTAGAGATGGCGGAAGGGGGTACAATATCGAAGTTTCCTTCTGGGCTACTTGAGAGCAAGAAACCAAGGAGGGATGGTTTTTGACATAAAGAGTAAAAAAAAGAGAAAAAGGCAAAACGTATGAGTTATAATAATACGATAAAAAAAAATGAGACAGGGATAGATATAAGAATGAACCATGATGTAGCACTGTCAATAGTCGAGAAGATTGGATCTGATCTCTAAAAGATATCCAACCCTCTTTTTCTCTGTTTTCATTTCATGGAATTTTCATACTGAATCGCAGTGGGTCTGCGATATTTCAGAAAAAAAACAAAGATCAAACAGGGATGCTGTATTTTTTATTTGAATTTATTTTCATCTGTAAAATAATACATCGAAAAACAATTCAATGCATTATTTATTTTATTTCTTGGGAAAAAAACACCGGCCCTTTATTCCACACCATCGATTAATACTTGTCTTATTCTTATATCTAGATCTAGATTAATCAATATTTCCTCTGATTAAATTTTGTCGACTAGATTCTCGTTATTCCATCAATCACTGTTTACTGAATGAGATTTGATTTGCATGAAAGCACAATCGTGTTTCATTATTCACATGTTTCTAATCTCTTAACGACGCACTGCATATATTACATATTTTATAAAATAATATATGCGTCATTAAATGAGATTTTGTATATTGAGAGTTGCTTGATATGCGTCAATTTGAGAATCGTTTAATTAACGAAACGGCGGTAATTAAATGAAAATACAATTTTATAGTATTTCGAGGGCAGTCTGGACTGACACATAAATAAAAGTATTGACAGACACACACACGATTGAATGCGAGATGGTTGCGGTGTAGAGGGAAAATGACGGGATAATTAATATCCCGAATAAGCAATTATACGATTTCAAACGTAATTACGTCCTCGTTCACCCTCGAGTCTCCGTCATTTAATTACAAATGCATAATACAATCGTATTACGATTGAGCCCATACCAGCATTTATATGGAGTGAATATAGCCAACTCTTCTTTCTTTTTTTTCACCCCCTCTTTCACCCCAGCATTTCTTTGTGCTTCTCAACCAGCCTTCCCCCTTTCCTCCCCTTTTGTTCCTAGAATTTACCCTTAAAATGTACCTCTCCATTTATAATAAATAATTATAGGGCATTGGATACAACCTGTATTTATAGAGATTAAAACAATAGAAGAAATTTCATATTATTCATATCTTTTTGTCAAAAGTGTATGTAATATTAAAATAAAAAGTGCAATATATTATCAGATCAACTCTAAAGAATTTAAGCGCTTTATTCTTGGAAGAATTCCTTAAATACGTGATTTATGAAATCTTTATTCTCAGATAATTGATGTGATTCTAACTTTGAAATAATTTAAAAATTTTTACTCCAGCATTAATCATCGACTATCTTTTTTGTTTTCATCTCATGAAGATATATGTTTTCTGCGAGGAAATTCCTTTCTGGCGGTTGAAGAAATTTATGACTAGACGAGCTTTATATCAGTGGATGCATTTAATCACTCTTTATCGTTAGATGTGATTAGAGTACATTGTGTCGCGTGCATTTAATGCCAACTTGCTGACGCAGGCATTTAATAACTAAGGCCTCGAAACCATCAATCAAAGTAGTCTATCAATAAGAAGCACGTGAAATAAATATGGAGCTGCCTCTGTGCAACGATTTACATGTATAACATTTTTCACACGGATGGTAATTATTATGCGTAATTATTTTATGCTTTTGAGAGATTTCAAGTTACAAATTTATTTAAAAAATGTATTTGAATACAAAATTTAAGCTTTCAGAGAGTTCTCGACAACTAAATTTAAATAATATTACCTTTGAGATTTAATTACTTACTTTTTAAAATAACTCAATTTTCTATTTGAATTGTTAATTTTTCATTGAAGCTGAAAGCTTGTTAACATTTGATAGAAAATATGAGAGAGCGGATCGATACGGGAACAAAAAGCTTCATTTCGTTCAATTTAATAACGGAACGTTTAAAATGGGATTAAAAATGGGTATCTCTCCGACGAGAATATTACAGACGAAGTGGAATATTTCATTTGCTATCATAAAAGTGCGCTGTGAAATTTCCTCGATTCAATTTACTTGAAATTGTAATTTATTAAGAATCAATACGAGTAATGTTGGGCATGCTGAAAATTCATCAAAAGTAATGAAAGAGGCGCTCTGTACATGTGTTCCCTGAAAGCAAGTATCAAAGGGCGAATTTTTATTTGCAATATTTTTAACGATCTCTCATATTCTTTGTACATTCAGATTTCATATTTGATTTTTTTATGTGACAAATAAAATTTCATTCGTTGGAGAAGTGTGTTCAATTCGATAGAATACTCGATAAAATGTTCTCTCTGAAAAATGTATACATGTACAGGGATTTATTACGCTCTAATACTTTAGTATTGCAATTTATAAAGTTTAATGAAAACGATATACTTTCATTTCCAACGCTGACAAAGTCGCGTTCACTTGTTGATTATAAGGTTAGGGACTGTCAATTAAAAGTTTAATTAATTCAACTAATTACTGATTACGAAGACTGATTTTTTTACTTCTTCTGACCCAATTTGAATCAGGAGCGATAAAAATACACCAATGTAGATATAGTTTGCTCGTACTCAGAACTTTAATTGGGTAATTATGAGTTTCAAGACTTGTAGAGTAATATGAAACTTCAGAATTAATTCCTCGAAACCCATAGAGCGTGTGTAGCATCGACGATGATTAGTCTGACGGAAGCAGGCTTTAATTAATACCCATAAAGACACAAATTCGCGAATTTCAAAAATAGTATGTAAATTTTGAAAAAAGAAAAGTTGGATACTACTTTAATAGATTATTAGGTATAATAAACTAATGATATGCCTATGTTGCAATGTAATTATAAAAAGAACAATAAAACTTTCAAATTGCATCTTTTCAAACTTGATAACGATCTAATTTTATCCCCGAGAGGTGTAAAAACGATAAATTGTAGAGATAAGTTCATTTTGTACTTTTTGAATTATTTTTCCTTTAATTAGTCAAGCATTAATAAAAGTGAACATAGCAGATATTGATGTGAATACTGGAGCTTTGGATTGTAATTGGATCGTAAATATTTGAGACAAACCTCCAACTGAAACTATCTTAATATCTACACATATAAATGTATAACTAAGTCGGATGGCGGATGACTTCTAATTTATGTAACTTCCTCAACTTCCAAAAATTCTAGATTCTTTATAATGAATCTGGAACGCCATCTTACATTTCTCAAGTTTCGATCCCGCAGAAATAACAAAGGCAGTTAAATTGTGGTTTGTGGATCACGCTTCGAAACAATCTGCAAGGAAGAATACACACAATCTTGAGGATCGCTCCAGGGAAAGGAGATCGAGAGACAATACTTGGGGCATTGTATTTCGTGGCTGGAGAGTATGGAGCGTAGACAGACCTGACATAAACATGGCGTTCACACGTGTAGGTACCTACGCACCAACACATATTATCAGTTACACACACGAAAATCGAAGGGGGAGTTCTTGTGTCTTCTCGATGTTGCTGCGCCGGTGATGATCTTGGTGGTGGTGAAGCGACCTTGGCAGTCAGGAATCCGGTCTGACAACATGGATCGACACAACCCACTGGCGTAAGAGCTTCGGCTTTTATAACTGAACGACTTCTTCAAGTCATACACAAAAGGCAAGAGAAAATTGCAGAAAATATGTCAACTTAAGACAACTTCCTGTGCGATTTTTTCTGCGAATGTAAATCATTCAATAATGATGATCAAGTGGATCATTAATATGCGCCAAAAAATGGTACAATGTTCTTTTAAAAACGGCAAAAGTAATGGAGAATATCAAGTTTATGGAGAATATCAAGAGTCTAAGTTTAGTGAAGTTTGAGTATACTGAATAAATTTCAGTTTAGAAAATATAACAGTAAATAGAAAAATGAGTTTAGAAAAGAAATACCAGGATACTCTAAAGTACAAGAAAAAGTAATATATCTCTTGAAAAAATAGTCAAGCATTCAGTATCTCCATGCATCATTCAAATGCACTTTATCCAAGGAAGGAACTTCATTTACATAAGTTGATGCAACTTTTCGTAATACGTGACAGAAGAAAACTAGGTTTCATTAGTGATTCGACGGTTGAAGAGTTTTGTCATGTTTTGCATCAACAAAGTGGCACCTGTGTTTACCGAGTTGAAAGATGGATGACTAGGAATTTCATGGCACCTTTCAGATAAAGACTCAGGAAAAAAGGAAGATGGAGTAGTCATTAAGGTTCAACGAATCATATCCATTGATATGTATATGTTCTATGTTCATTCACCTGTGTTGGTACACATGAACTTAACTTACACAAAGAAGATTTTTAAATTCCTCGGATAGCCAGACAAGAATAGGGAGAAGTTGGATGGTCCTTCCAAGTTAGGTGATTCTTTGTAATCTCACGGTGATGAAAGAAATTATGTGCTCATAATAAATTACGTGTTTGACAACCAATTTCCTGATAATTAATCTATACTATTATAATAAAGAGAACTTTTTTTTTTAAAATCGTCTTCTTAAAATAGAAACGTATACAATCAGGGCAAAAGTATTCATTTCTCATGAGCAAAATTAATAAAGTGAATGACTTAGGTTTTTTATTGTACAAGCGTTTTAGGAACCCTTTCGTTAACATGTTTTTTGTTTGCGTTTTTTTTTTCAGGGTTGAAAATTATGGGGCGGTAACGTGCCCTAAGCATTAAATATTGTACCGAGGTCCTGTCTCAAAGTGTTCTGCTTTACATTATCATTTTTTGCAACTGTCCCGCGAACGGATTAACGAGCGGAACGAGCGAACTCACAATTTCTGGCTTCAAATGGATTTTTAAAAGCGCTTTGATCGTTCCATACGAATAACGGAGTCCGGCATGCAAAAACCTTGGTGTCTCTCGTAAATCGTGAACTTAAATATACCGAGTCGTGACACTTTGATTGATTTTAAAAATCCACGAATTTTTTAAAAGGAATTTCATTATGATGCTGATTTTTTATGTAGGGAAAGAAAAGAACTTCACGACGAGTAAAATCCTTCCGTTTTCGAATTGACTTTCCTATTTCGAATGATTCATTGCACAAGAGAAGAATGAGAAAATAGAAGAGCAAATCGCGCGTAGACATTCGTATCTGCGTTTGCGTCATTCTCGCAGCTTTCCTGGCAAATTGCTACCCGTACTGGTAATAATTTCGCAGTGCAATATCTTACGCATTCCATCGGAACCGAGTTCTTCGCGTTTAATCTCACGGCGAGCTCCTCGAACATCACAGTCAAGGTTCAACCGGTCAAGTGTAGGGTCAAGAATCGAGTACCATAATTGTAAAGGCAAACACGTCTGACACATGATAAAAAAACGACACGTTCCGCGCGAAGAACGCGGAAAAGAATTACCCACTTCACCGGAAGTAGGTCTGGGAGAGAATTCAGAAGGAAAAGGATTTATGTGAAGTTCAGAAAATCGAAAAAAAGATGGATGCTGAATCTTTTATTTCACGTTTTCATTCATGTGAGGTAAATAAATAGAAAAATAAATAGAAAATATGAGAAGAAATATGTGAGGAAAAACAATCAGTAGAAAGCTAAAGTAGATAAAATGTGAAATAGGTAATACTAACAGTAGGAAAGGTAGTTTTTGGTAAGACACGATAGAATATTTCAATCTTTTATATCTTGTTTGTAAGTGAGTCAAAGAAGGGGATTGAAAAGAGGATAAATGGGTGCCAAAAATCAAGGAGCTACAGATATCCTGGGGATTCCGGCAGTTTTATTTGGACGTTCGCCTCATTGTCGATGCACACCTGCCGTGCGCACCTGAGCCCTGCGGCCGTTCAACTCAAACGAGGCACGCGCGACTTGAGAGAATGAGAGTGCTCTGCTAAACCTTCTCCAATACACTTTATCTCCCAGTATTCATATCGTCTGTCAGTCAAGGAATTTACATAAATTGAACCAGATGTTTTCGTATCTCAAGATTCTACCTCCTTCACCTCTTTTTTTGACTCCCACTTCTTTTTCTCTCCTACCCTTTACATTTAGGTCGAGACAGAAGTGAATTTCATGCACATGTTTTAGTCGAATGTGCTCCAGAAACAAAAGGTCATTTCGAATCTTATTCTCGAGTCCATCTCATTGTTTGGCTACTTTTCAATTCAGCAGGAGAGCCCAAATGAAGGCATGTCAAGATCGAATTTACAGATCGAATTTACAGATCGAATTTAAGGAAATAATTCAGATTAAATATTAGAACGCGAGTGAAAGTTTATTATGGAAATGCTCTATTGTGAAACCATAAAGGAGGACGTGCAATGTTTCAGAAGATCTAGAATTTAGAACATTTAGAAAGTCGCAGTTACTTTGTAATGTAATTTTAAACAATTATTTCAAGACTGCGGATTAAACCAATGCTGAATTATTTCCAGAAGTAAAAGCTTTTTTTTTAGGAATTATGTATTTAAGACTTCCTTTATGATATTTGCAATTCAACTAATTATAGTGAAAGGAGTGTATTGTACATGACTGATGTAATTATAACAGCCACCTGATATAACACTATTATAAACGGAAGGCAGTGGTATTGTTCATTGTTCTAGTGTAGATTCAGCTTCCGGAGGTAGATTCTCGACAAGCCTTGAATCTCGTTTCGCACGTGGTTTAGTCGATATGAATTCATAAGATCTCGAATCCTGTATCTATATAAGTAACCACAATAATTATAATTATATTTAGATTTTTTCTGCACGAATGAATATAATAACTATTTTTTTAATTGAGTTTTTTCGTATTAAATTTGCCCAGTGCGGAATTACTATTTTACTCGGACCTAAGTTGTCAAATAATGTTAATTTGATCTTGTAAGGATTCTTTTACTTATACCCCAAAGAAAATAGCTCTTTTTTACTTATTTTCTCGTCACATCTTGATGTGGTGGCGTAAAAGCCGTAAAATTTGGCTCACGGCGACGCTTTGGTGACTGAGGATAGCTTAAGCAACAAGTAGGTACTAAGTGTATGTCGGAAGGAAGAAGGTACCTAACTTAACGAGCCATGGTACCTAACCTGACGCTTCCGTCGATAGGCGTCAAGCATGTGTAGTTTATGTTGTTAGTATGTAGTATGTATTGCATTCAAGCACAACTCCAGTTGTGTGTTACCGTATTCAAGCGACTTTAACGCCGTTGTTTGATGCCATAGGCACTTAAATTGTGATTCATATTTACACTAAACCGAGTCACCACATATAGTCTTCAGAATGGACAATTTATTGGGGTTGCATTTATTAACACTGCACAATTACCCATTTAATAATCAAAAGAACGCCGAATTCGGCGTTGTTTGAAGAATCAATAAAAATGGGAATACGAAAACTGATTAGTAAATAAATTGATAAAAGCTGTGATGAGAATGTTATGCATTTTTGATATTTTATATTTTGAATGTCGCAGAAATGAAAATTCCCATAAAAATAATATTTAGTTTAAAAAACTGAATAAAAATGGACAAAAGCATTTTTTTAAATGAACAAATAAAATATAATTCTCCTCGGGAAAAAACTTTTATGTACTTTATATAGAGGCACAATTATCTTCGCGTTTTTTGTTGAATCGTAAAAGTGCCATAAAAAGAGAACTTGCAACAAAGAAATTATTTCGAGCAATTTAACAATAATTATAGAGAACCTTGACCGAAGAAATTTTATATTTATGAGGACTAAATAATGGAAGAAAATCATATTGGTACTTACATTCAAAGGAAAGGATTGTGTAAAGCTAAAGACAAGCTTACCTGCAACATAAAAATATTATTTCTTTTTAGATACATATATATTATTGTGCATTGTCTGCAAATGTAGTATTTACATTATTTGTAAATAATTCTTTATATAATTTTCTTATATCTTCTTTAGCTACTTAATCATGATTAACTAAACTCTCTCCACGTGCTTTCATAACAATAATCCGGATCAAGAAGCCATGTATCGAATAAATTCATGAAGTCTGACTCAAAACTTGAATAATCACATAAATTAAAATTAAGTTTGATGTAAAGTTTTAATTTATCTTGTGAGTAATTACACATCGATCTCCAGACAAGAATGTTATTTATAGAAAGTTTCGGAAAATAAAACATCCTTACACAAGTTTCTGTTCATTAAAAGAAATACTCACTACATATTACTATCTGACATCAATATTAATGAAGACGTCCCCCAAAGTTCCCTATTGATAAACTTTTACTCGTAAAGACGGTAACAATTCAATTAACTCGAATGATAATAACGCGATCGTTAATCGAGAACCGCTTCGATCTTCGGTTTAGTAGGAATAAAAAGTTAACGAGTGCGACCGAACCGTCGTCGTATCCGACCTCGAATGTCCAGACCAGTTCTTTGGATTTACTCTTTTTTCACTTTTTTCCATTGTTTTCCGCTTTTTTACGAACCACATGTTTCTTTCATCTCAAACCAATTTCACGATAAAAAATCTTTCAATTCTTGCATGTTTTCATCTTGTATTTAAGTGCAGAAAATTACTAATATAAATTTAAATTAGGGTATATCAAATTAAATTTAAGTACCCATCAATCTAAATTAAATTTTGTACTTAATATAACTAGTTATAGTACGTAAGAAATTATTATTTCGAGCCGTATTATGCGTTATTTAGAGTCCATTATTTATTTAGAAATTTTACATCATTTTTTAGGGTCTATGAAATATTTTTTACCCTGGTAGTCAACTTCTCGTCAATCTTGCTACAAATTTTGTTGCGACAGAAGAATTTATGGGACAATAAATTTTTTACTGCACCAGTAATGGACGCCTGAGCATATTTTTTTGCCGACAAAATCATACGATTTATCTCTTAAGCTTAAAAAAATAACTCGTTGAAAATGAAGGCAGAGAAATAATAAATTACAATTTTGAAGAGCGCTTAGTTTTATAGAGTGAATCATCGCAATTGCGAATATTTTTCAATCATATTCAGAAAGTATAAATATATATTCAATATTCTGCAACTCTAAGTTAGATATAGAGGTTTTTGAAATTAATCCATTCTATTTTTATCTTGAAAGAAGTGGTAAGAATCTTAAAGATATTTCAATGTTGTAACTTGGGAAAATTTTCCATTACACGGTCTCTATTGAATTTGTCTTAATTAAAAATGCACTGAGTTCGAAACTAATTACTTTGGATTAAATTAAAATCGTCAAAGTATTGGCTTGAAAACTAAATTTATTAATTAAATTAATATCGTCTTTTCGTCAAAGTTGCTAAATTAAACTTCCTAATTATATCAAATTACTTCTTAGTCTCTATCAAGAATTAATAAAAAGTTAATCAAACTCTAACTTCACTATACAGTTTTGTATGAAAAAGAGCCCAAAAGGTCTAAATTACATAGTGAAGAGAACAAGAGCAAGGGAGAGTTGAGTTGAGTTGGGAGAAGGGAAAAGAGGGTAAAAGGAGAGTAAAGTGAAGAGGGGTGAAGTTTACAGGGTTAACGAAGCCTGCAAAGACTGGAGAAAATAATTAAGGTTATAGGCATCGGTAATATTGATCCGGCGAATTAAATTAAAACTCTTAAATTACAGTGTCGGCCCCCTGCACTGAGCTATAGTGACCGATGTAATAATATTTGCATAAACATACATCAGTGATTCTTCAGTAAATCGCTCTTGCCCTGAAGTTGTTAGATAACGAGTAATAATTAGGAGGACGAACTCTCGCGCAATATCTGACAACTACCTCCATGAATCATACGTCTATAGACTCCAGATGAGTTATCGAGCTCATTATCGATTTTGAAATTCCCACGCTTTCCTCTATTTACCAATCTATTATCAAACGCTCATTAAAGAAATAAAGTAAAACTTTTCTGCATTTTTTCTTAATTTTTAATTTATCAGATAAGTAGAACATAAATACAACTTCATGTAATAATTCTGCTTGGATTTTAAATGCAAAATTACGAAGTTAATTCGAAGATAAAGAAACATTAACAAAATCTGCTTTAACCTGACAAGTAATATTTCATGAATTAAAAAAATAAAGTGTTTAAAATAGCATTAAATTTAACGAATCCCTTGTTGTTATTTGATATAAAACAAATTAATTAGTGTAAGAATTTACGGCTGCTTTTATTGCACATTTCTTTCGAAATAGGAGAATGAGAAATGTTAGCCTTCTAAACATTTATACCTTGAAAAGTATGTTCGAATGCCTTATTAGAAGCAAGACAGGATTGTAATTAAAGAAATCTTCGTCATTAATCTAGCGAGGGAGAGCCATAAATCTGGTGTGAAGAGGGAATTGCGAATTGTGTTACAACGAATTGCGATTATGTGCAACAACGAAATTATGATTGCATATTTCGTCGAAGGAAACAGGGCTGCTATATTATGTTGCCAGTTTCCTTTGATTAAGGTCTTGATCCGGTTTGCCTTGCAGAGATATCATCTTAATGCGATTTAATTTCAAGGACGAGTCCATTCTGACCTTTCTTCTACCTTCGAGACAGTTCAAAGGTGAATGCCCACCTTCTCGTTCACGACTTTGATGACTATAATTTTCAAGGAGAAAAATTACAACTATCCAAGACATAATTATAGAAAATAATCTGGTAAATTGTTGAAAAAGCTAACTACGTACATCCCCCTTTTCCCAGGTTTTAGAAAGTGAAAATCTGAATCTACAAAATAAAGTTAAAATATAAGAATAAAGTGAAGCAAAACGGTTTGGATAAAAGTAGTATTTATGTCGAGTGCAATAACTTGTTAACTGAAATTACGTAAATTGCAATTATAATAATGATAACACACAGTGCAATAAAATCGAGTAATACCGGACTTGGCAATTGCCAATCAAAACAATTTGAGATTCGCAAGAGGGTTGTAATGAATATCATTATTATAGCCGATGGATCAATGGCTGACGAATTATTATAGTAATTAGTTGCTGACCAATCCTGGTTGAACCTAGATCAAGCTTCATTACGAAATAGCTTCGTGAGCACACGTGGTATTTCCATACACAGACAAACGCTGGAACATTATTCGTGTTACTCTATACTTTTCAAGTATTAGATAGCAATTAGATTAGCGATAGTTTCAAAGAAACAAGGGCGATGAAAATAAAAGCAATCTGGATGAATTCAGCGATTCAGTCAGCGAGTCAGAACTCGTTAAGTAGATAATAGTCAATCTTGGTCAGACAATTTAATTTAGTAAATTCTGTTTCTAATTTTATTTTAAAAATATAATCATGTTATATTTTGACCGAAATAATCTTCTAAAAAGAGATTTTACTATTTTGCAATATCCAAACTTATTAATTAAAGCAAATGTGCACCTTTTAGATATTGTCTGAGTGTCACGAACAAAGCACGTTTCTTTAATACACCTTTTCTCAATTTATTTTTCCGTTTGCTTTTCTTAATCCACGGTATATTTCTTTTCCATTTGGCCAAGCTTGAAAGTATAATACTCCTACTATGCAGCAGCAGTTGATAAATATTTATACACCCTTTTCTCGTTCTTCGTAATTCACTGTATAAACAGAACCAGACTAAAAAGTTGAATAAAATTGAGAGCATTCTCTGAATTCATCAATTCAAAATTGCTAGTTACATTCTTAGAAGTAGAAACTCGTATTTCATTTCTGTATATTAATTCCGCAAGAGTGCAATGACAATTAGAATTGGTCATATAATTGGAATTGGAAAGTAAACTGGTGGAAAAGAAAGATCATTTGACCTTTTTTTAGCTAATAATAAAAAAACTCTAGAATGATATACAATTGTTGTTGACAATAAATGAAATTTCTTTCATTGTGATTAATAATAGACCGATATGTGCAATTAATAATGCAATGCAATGACAAAGGATAAACACCTGACGTTAATTTAGTGTTATTAACTTTTTTATAACGGTAGAGAGTCAAATATGTGCATAATTTCTTTGCAAAGAGTGTATTTAACTGGTCATTGGCATAACTTTCTTTGAAGACCCGTACGTCCATTACGCCGTATGTTCCTCATAATAACACCTCATTCACTTTTATGTGAAGAAAAAGAATGTAAATAAAGGAGAAATGCTGTTTTCTTCATTTATATATGGCTAATTATTATCAGTGATTACTGTGCTTATCAAATAATTTATTCAAAGCACCATTAAATATTATAAACTAAACTTTCCAATTTCACTCTACAAAATTTTGACACTTGCAGAAAAATGTGAAATAATATTGACGCAACATTGAAACGATGATTTTTCATTTGGTTCTAGTGAATTCTCCTTTGAAAAGAAAACCATACAATTTTTCCATTTGCGAATCAATATAGAACTGGTTCAATCATACACAAAATTACAAAGGACCATTCATGTAATATTTTTCTCTAATCCAAAGTATTCCATTCAAAGAAAATTGGATTATGTCGAAATTTTAATAACTCGAAAAAGCGATTTATCTTGTTCTTTTTATCGAGATTAAAACCTAATTTACAACAAAATGTAATGTTAATATATGTTTGAAAAGTTATAAGATTAAGGAAGAAAATTACAGTATAAAAGTAGATTTTGCACAAAGAGAAATCTTCAATAATTCTATTACATTGCAAATAAACCCAAAAGTGTTTGTGATAGTCATATTCTCTATCTGAGTTTCATTTCGCTTCATTCTGCACACGTCTGACACTGTAGAACCAATCGATTCAGAAAAAGAGTGAGTGAGCAGTGGAGAAAAAGAGAAAGCAAATTTCAAAGGGAAATGGACTGAGGGATGTGATTTTTGTAAGAGCACTCTTGTAAATAAAACTTGGACGAGTGGATGATCAAATTTGCAAAGCATTGGAAAAAGCATTACTGCACTGAATTGTATCGCTTTTGCATTTGTATCGAAACAAAGCCCTTGATTTATTCGAGTTATTTGATATACAAATAGTATTTGAACTTTTAAAAACATCCTTCAAATTCACAAAATTTTATTATTAACCATTTCTAATGTATACTTTCATTTATAAGGGATGAGTACTGCTAAAGAGCGAAAAGTCATTAATTCGAGCACTGGTCTAAAACATATGCGAGAAATTGTTGAAAAACTTGTCTTATTTCAACAGTTAAACATTCTATAACTTTCTCGCCTTTGTAAACCCGCATTAAATCCCTCTTGAGTTTCAGGTTCACAACAAAGGAATAATAATGAAGATAGGATCGTAAAAAAATGTACACGAGCTAACTCTGATAAATAGTTAAAGAAACACGAGATGCCTTCCTGTAACTGACACCTTGTGTTAGAGTACATCAGCACTTTCTCGACTCCTCAGGTGCATCGTGCTTACATACCATGTAAATGGGCCTCAGCATCTACGCGTGGCTTGGTGCATTTGCAACGAAGTGGAGCCTAATGCCCGATGACGTGTGTAACGCCACCGACAAGTGGATGCAAGCTGATTTAACCATGTGTGACGCAAGGTGTACCATCGTATGGCACGAAGGGTCAGGGGTGAGTGGTGAAAAAGTCTCCTGAAACCCTTAATCGTATTCAAGTGGTATACGAGAACCAAGTTCAGACTTTAGATTCTTTAGGGTGAGAACATCTCTCTCAAGAGTATACATACATAACATATATGATATGCATACATGTACATATACAAGTATATTGATATGCGTTGGTGTCTCGTGCTTGGTGTCTTGGACCCAAAGATAAGGTGCACTGATGACCGACCGGTTGGGCCTGCTGCTTCCCAGCTGGCGGCCAACTGTCGGAATCTTCTTGCACTCTATTTTAAACCCCTTTACTTCGTTTCTTAAGTCTCCTGGGATGACTTCCGTGGACGCGAAAGTGCCGGTTGAGAGAGTAAGACATCGCTTTTTAATATCCGCTTGATAGCAATCTAGAACCTTTGTATTTACGTAGCATCAGGAAATTATGGGAGAGATAATGACTTAGATGCATTGATAATTGATAGGTTTGATTAAAATAATGCGATGTTTAAAATATGGATAAATGGGGTAGATAGCTCACAGAATTTGATTGTTATTGTTGTATCCGGTATTTTCTATTTTTTCTTTAAGAAGCCTACGTGCTTTGTTCTCATAAAAGCAAAGAAGAAGGGAGATTTGACCTGAAGGTGGTCATCGTGATATCAACAAGTGGCTCATGATTTTGTCAGCGGAACTCTGTGTTGGAATAGCGGTTGGCGTGACTAGGGGTTAGGGGGTGGGACGGCTCCGAGCAAGCGGTACACCGCTAAAACATCCCCAATCATCCCGATATTCTGTCTCTCTCTCTTTCTCTCTCTCTCTCTTTTTCACTCCAGCTCGCTGCAGTCAGTGACCGAACGCAAAATTCGTTTCCAAATGTAGTGAGGCATTTGAACTGTCTCAAAACTCATTCAAGTTAATACAGATATTAATAATTGAAATTAAAGAATTGTATTAACTCCCTAACAGGATATTCCATAAAAGATGAAAATTTTACTTTTTTATTCAATTGTAAAGGTCAGCAAAGCATATTTAAACATAAAATCAAATTTAAAATCCGAAATTACGCTAAAGATTAAAAGAAAAAATATAGGAGAAATTTTGAAAATATTAGGGGATGCGAGAAGATGGATAGGAAGTCGGATATATGAAAGATACAAATTATATATCAATAGCAAGTATAATTAAAAATAAGTAGGTATAAACTTTAAATTCCCTAGTTTGCTTGATTTGTTTGTACCTTTTGCAGGTTTTATTTCAGCGCTAGAATTAAACCCGTGTACAACTGACGTGTGGAGTGCAGCATTAAATGGTTGAAAAATACAGGCAGTGAACAGGTCATCGTGCAACAAGTGTCATGATCCAATTTTTGGTCAGTGAAGGGACAACATGGAAAACATCATGGATTAATGTTAGCACCAGTTCACTGACAAATTCCAACCCTTTAAAATCTTTCACACTATCTATCTCCCGATTTTATTGCTTTAGAAACAGCTTTCTAAATTTGAATCAGTGCGAAGTGTGTCAGTAAATTAATAAAAATTCACTGTAGTAGAATCAGGAAACTCTATTCAGTAAAAATCCTTACGATTCAAAATTAAAATTCAAAAAACACGTTTACTAACAAAATTTAGAGGAAAATTATTTTAATGATCAAGTGCGTTGCGTAGAAACTTATAAAAAACTTCCTTTTTATATTATCGAAACATATATGTATACATTAATTAACACAGAAAATGGAGTTCACTCAAAAAGCGAGTCATTAAAAGTCTAGGTTCCTTGAATGTGAAATAGCTTTTCAAATTCTACAACACTTGTCAGGCTTCGGAGGGAGGCATTTTTTATTTAATGCTTTCGAATCAATTAAGTTCATACCAGAAAAATTCTTTTCAATTCAATTACATCTTTCACAGAATGCTAGTTGATATCTTTTTTTTCTGGAAAAAAGTTTTATTTCATAATCGAATATAAACATGTCTGTAATAGACTCTCATACTTAATTAGCTAATTAAGTTCATAAAAATTTTCTCCGATAGACATATTCGAAGAGAGAAAATTAAATCAGATGTGAATTGAAATTTAATTAGCGAAGTGGCGTACGATATAATTTTAGAATTGTATAATTAAAGTGAAATTTCAGAACAAATTATAAATTTAAATTAGTCAACGATTAATAATAGTTTGCAGACTCGGTTTTGTAATTATGTGACGTAATTTGTAATAAAAGTTTCGACGGCAAGATAGAATTTTCTATGTAAAAAACAGGGACGACCCAAGTTCCTTACTAAGTGGAACAAGAAGGGAGGCAATAACCCCTTCGCCCCCCGCAAAATTAACGACTCGTGATAGCAGTTAATGCATAAATTCATAAAGCAAAAAAGAAGAGAAAAAAGGAAATTGCATACGCTTTACTCGTTTGTATGGTAACGAATGAACTATACATTATACTTTGTTGATTAAAGTTTTTCTTTTGCACGTATTCTGGTTTCCAATTTTCGTAGACTCATCGAAACTTGCAAATTCTTGTCTATCGCTTAATTAGAATCTTAATGTAAAAATATTTTGTGCTCCGAAAACTTGAAAATAGTTATATTAGAAACAGAGACTGCGTTAAAGTTGCAAATTCCTATTATCGACATATTCAGAGAATTCGAGAGTTTCGTGTTCGTGCAAAAGAAGAAGCTTCAACGAAAAAAATGTCTCATAACTATATAAGGCAAGTTTCTTTCACAGTTATATAGGAAAATACAGAATTATCTAACAATGCATCTTATTTTTCCCAAAACAACAAGATAATTGGTTGGATAAGAACTATTCGAGCATTATTTATACAAAAAGGGGTAACAAGCTTTTGAGTAAGTGCGCCCTTAAAGCGATGATTATCTGGCTTGAACGCTTATTGACACATTCATAAACCTCGGGAAACATGAAGCTTTCAACGACGTGTGAACGTGTGCGAGTAATGCACTTTGCGTAAAATCACGCGAGCTCATGGTCACGCGAGGCCAATCGAGAGTATCGATTGTGTAACTGGGAGAGAAGATAAAAATGAAATTCCGAAAGAAAAGGAAGAAAATTGGTTTTAGAAACAAGGGTGGAAAGAAGTTTTCATGATGAGTCAAGAGTTGGAGATATCTTTGTGAGTTAAAACAGAAGGAAAGAAGAAAAGCTCGCATACTTTTATGCTAATGACAGCTCGGCCATTAAGATACATTTGCAGATTGATTTTCCAGTTCTCTGTGGTACGCTGAAAGAATTGTCTGTTTGAACTAAATAAAAAGTCCTTTTGAAAAAGCCAGCTATGAGTTGAGTGTTTCACTTCGCCATTGAAATTGAGGAATATGAAAAGCCGACGATTTTTGTTCGCCTCTTCCTCTACCTGCGGATCCTCTCTTCAGCATTTTTCCTCTGCTCCGAAGACGCAGATATGAAATTTCTCATAGAAAACTTTTTCAATTTCGTATTCATATTAAATTTACTCGCGGGATAAAATACAGAATCAGAAGATTTGAATGGCAAAATTTTGTAAAGAAATTGTAGATCTTTTAAGATAAAATTATTATGTGGAAAAAAGTGAAGGTCAGTTTATGGGCAATTCTTGTTAAATGTGATGAAGTCTTTGAACTTGTTTTTGAGAAGCTGTCAGTCAAGTATCATGTACATTTTCCGGATTTTAGTATGGACAATTAAGGCTATTATGCAATTACAAAAGTGAAGTATATGAAGCAAGGAACAAATCACAAGCCTTGCATACGATTATGTACAGTACTTAAATGTTGTTGGACAAGAGATTTATTTCCCTATTTCATATTCCTTATTTTCTCAATTGTATAATAAACTCCCGATGATTTATGCTTGGTTTTGCCAATGTCGAATAAATTTATTCCCTGATCAAGGGCCTTATTGTCAGACCACCAATCTCGATGGTTAACTGCATGGAAAATATATACCCTATTAGGGAGCTTCCATTAATTACGCATAAGCGATTCTTAACATTTTTTATCCCTTCCTCTTTCATCTCAAAATTCATAAGATTCTATTAGTTTCGAGTCTACCTTCTTGTATAATATTTGTATTTCTTAAAGAACATTTCAATTATCGGTAACAAATGATAGGTCATATCAAACCATATGAACATTACCATTATAAGAATATAAAATCTACTTATAAACATAATTAGTGAGGAAATCAATCTGAAAATTACAAATTTACTTCATTTTCTAAAATATATGTCAATGTTGAATTGTGTACAAAGCACTATTTGCATGTAAATTGCGTAAGGTCAGAATTTACATTGCCTGTCACATAAGTTCGTGTCGTGGCTGTAAAATGTGTAAAAGCAGCAGTCAGTTGATCGAGTGGCTATTCTCGGTAATTTGTTTATTTATTCGCGCCTCATTGCTTCACACGTGGTCAATTCAAAGTAATCATGTGTGTTGATACTTCTGCATATATTGATGCGAAAACACATCTCTATAATTATTATATTAGGATATAATCAAAAAAAGGTTTTACATTCAGATTTCAATTACGATTTCAAAAAATTCTACAATTTAAAATTAAATCGTTCTGGGGATGTGCTCGCTATAATCTTCCTAGATAAAAAATTTTATTTTTTTTGTGAGAAAAAACAAATGTGCGCAAGTACGAAGAAGCATATTTTACGTTAACAAAGCGTTTTTATTCTGCAGTATGAATTTTTATACGTGATAATTAGAGGTTTATTTGACTCTGTTAACTCCTTTATGGACTGAAAAGGAAATTGCATTTGCCTGACTTCGTTTCCTTTAACAAAGGTACATGCAGAAACTCGCTGAAATCACGCAAAACTAGCTGCGTGGAGAGTCTGTAAACTCAAACTAACCATATTTGTTTTTGAGAGAAGAGGCACATTTTTCGGGAAATCTGCTGTGAAAGCGTGGAACGCTTAACTAAAAGCATTGCAGGTTTCTGTCAAATATTTCTTTAAAAAGTTTAAAATGTTTACTTGAACTCATTCCGGGATTATATTACATATATGAAATCTGTAGAAACGTCACGAAAACAGAATTCAATGACTTTGCTTCTGCTCTTATTAAAACGAAAATTCAATTTCGAGAATAATTCTATTTCGCAATTATCGACATCAACGTAAATTGAATTTGTCTCCAAGTGAATTTTGTTTTTAATATCGTGGCGAACAATCTAGCTTATTTTGTCGACGAGAGGACAATGCAGAGAGGAAGCCAGAAATGTCAGAGAGAGAAGCTAGAATAGAATAAAAGCACAAACTCGGAATTGGATTTCCGTCTGGATTTCATCCAAGACGTTCGGTTTCACGAAAAGTTACATTTCCGACTACGATGACCAGACATGGATTTGCTTAGGTATATCTTCAAAGAATGTGGTAATTATCATGAGAGTCAATTGTTTGTTAAAATCAAACAGAAATTGCAAGGTCTTTAATGGCCTTAAAGCCCTGAAACTTAAATAAGATTCAATTTAAGATTTCAAAGTCAGAAAGTAGTTGTTAATTTTCCTTGAATGTTCCCAGACACTAAACTTTCTAAAATAACAGTTTATTGTGAATAAGCAACGACAGTGATTCGCGGATCCGATTATCCGCGTGAAATATCGTTGGACATTTCATTCGACTTGATTATGCATCGACGGAGAAAGAAACGAAGGGAGTAAGTGAATAATGTGACGTGGGATCGAGTGATGGTCAAAGAATGAAGGGTGGTTGTGGCAGAATGAGGGGGAGGAGGGGAGGCTTGATGATTTGCGATGTCTTGGGCCCGGAGACCGGGGGCCAGGTCTCATTTACCCAAGGTAATCGTTGCTACAGGACCCCCGGCATAACTTACGCATAAATTACATGATCCCGGGGGAAGAGAGAAACAAGCGTATTGGCAACACTAATTGGCACTAGTTATCCACTAACGATGCTAATTTACTTTTTATTTCAAGTTCTTAACCCCACGACTCCTTACTTCTTCCTCCCCTTTGCTATTTCCTCCCTTTCTTTGCTCTTACTCGTACATTACGTGCCCTTCTTCTATCCTTATTGTGACTAATGGATTCCTGGCGAAGGACTCTTTCAAGAACTTCCTCTCTCACACTTGATAAACCGTGGAAAAAAACCGTGTCGTCTACTCTTTCTTTGTCTTCAAGTTTCTCTTGAGTTATAAGAAATTTGATATTATGTAAAAAAAACGTTTAAGTGCAGGAAATATGATAAAACTATTTATCGTTATCACTATTAATTGTGTAAAGTTTATCTTCTTTATGAGAATTAAAAGAAGACAATTGGTAATAATCTAAAAATGGTAAATTGTTTGGGAATGAAACAAGCCGCGATTATTATTTCTTTTTTTCCGCTGCTCTTTCCCTCGGAAACAACAATTTTCTTACACACTAGTAATGTGTGATTCGGTGTAATGTCGACGCGCTTGTGGTATGCGGCCAGAGGTCGTACTAGGTTCAAGGCTATACAGTACAGCGAAGATGTAAGTACCTATAATTTCACGTATGAGAATTGCAATTTACGAATAGCTCTCATGAGTGGAATGAAGATTCATTTGAACACAAGCTTAGTTTCATTGACTACTTACTTTATGACTATTTATGTATGTATTCAGAGAAGGAAATAAATTGGAAGTAATAAAAATCTACTTAAAAAAAATCCCTGCTGTCAAAGAAATACATTTCTTTGATAAACATGAAATGAAACTGATCATTTCGAAGTTAAATTCCTTCAAACAGGTTGAATAATATTTTTAAATGTCTCATTTTCTTCTTGTATCAATACAATATTTGTTGTTTCTTGCATAAAACATTAATATTGAAGAATAATTTATCTCTAAATTTACAATATGTTTTTTTAAAATTAAAGGCATTACTCTTTATCATGTATTTCTTCCATAGCTTCAAATAACAATTTATTTGACGAGATTATTGTGCGTTTTCGATATAATTAGAATATTAGCATTCAACTTCTCAATTATCCTGATAATTTTCAAAACAATATACGCAAATAATTAATGTGTTTAATCAATATTGAATTACTATAATAATTACGAATCATTTCCCGGAATTGTATTTATCATAACTAGAATGCAAAGTTTTGTTCAGGATTTATTTAACTTAAATTGGTAGATAAATTCGGTTTAACTTCAGAATGAGCCAATCAGCTGCTCGGGTTGCCGAGTTAAATTCGCTTTAACTTTCAACTTTAATTGAATCGAAAGCTTTTTGTTTGCAGCGAGAAATACTTGGGGTTGGGTTTCTGGAAGCGAGTATAGCATTTGAAATTCTAAACCCCGTTTCGCATTTTTATAGATAATTAATAAAGTGAACTTCCTCGTTTTCCAAGTTTCCAGCAAGCCACTCAACTTTCTTCGCGAAGTCAAACATCTTATAGCTCATCAAGAATAAATGAAAAGTTCTCAGATTACTTCATCGAAAAGTTATTATTATACACGAACAATATTTATACAGCGAATATTTAGGCCGAGATTATTCTTTAGTCCTGACTAATAATAATAATTCCGTCACGAATGAGTTAATGAGTATATAATATAACATTTATTTATATTCAATGGTTAATTTAGAGACAATGTTGTGGCTTATCGACCCATCCTGAGGAGAATGGTGTAACGCACAAAGATTAATTTGCATGTGGCAATGCGAATTAAAGTGGAATTCACTTAGGCCTTATCTGTAGTGTAATTTGTACTCCGATAGACAGATAGATGCACTACTACAAGTTGGTACTTCAATTATTTATCTACAATCCTGCTAGCCACACGTTCCAGAACCGATACGGGTTTCTAAGCTTTATCGCACAGGTATATTTACTGACACATTTTATTTATCTCGTATACGACTATAGAATAAATTAAAGCCGATCCAATCTATTAGCAGTGTCTACCATAACATTATTAAATTCAGAGTGACTGAGAGTTATTAAAATGTTCAACTCGTGCCAACAAAGTTCACTTTCGGCCTTTACGAGATCATAATCAAACCAATCTCTTTACCTCATTTCACAGGAATTATATTGAGACGCTTTTAAAGCTTTCAATAGTAATTTGACGGTATTTTAAGCAATTAAATATTTAAACATATATTCAAAGAGAAAGTGTAGTTGATATGTAATGAGTACTAGTAACATTGGTATTCTTTTCAAAACTGTACAGTGCATCGAACGTCATAATTATTCGAATCGTTTCACTTTCTAGCCTCGATATATGTAACAAGTATCGAAGTATATAGAGAAGTTACAAAATCTTATACTCATACAAAGTCAGTATGATAATTATTAATTATAATAGATGTATAATTCTAAACAGTCTATTTATATAAAATTGCATAATGGTATTTTTTAAGAAGCATTACTTTTATGTGAAACATAAAATAAATCCTAACTTGTTTCCCAATTACTCTAAATATATTTATTTAAAAGGCATTAAAAGTGTGTTTACCTTTAATTTATGGAATTCATTAACGACAGTGCAAAAGTGAAACCAACAGTGAATTACTCAAGGTGTTAAGTAGAAATAAAGACAGACTTTCTAGGACTGCTTCTCTCTTAAATAGAATTGTTCTCTAAATTTCTATTAATGATAGAAGATTGTTAATGATAATCTCATCAGAGATATATGTAGAGAGGTCTAAAATATACTGGGAGTTTAATATATTAAGAAGAAATCAATTTTCAGTCGCATGATTCAAATCCGATTTCGGAAAATTTAATCTAATCTTTTTGGAAGGGAACTCGATCATTCTAATTTGGTTATGAGCCAGTGCAAAAGAGGAAATCCAGCCGCAGCTCCAACGGAATTTCTCATCCGGCAGTAACATTGACGGATGCTACCATAAATAACGGGAGCGCGGAAACTAATTGGAGTTTCTTGTTAAACAGTTGCTCCGTGCTGACTTCGTGAATTCTCGCTAATCTAGGTTAACGTTACATACGGGACGTTAAGTTCTTATGATGCAAACTTTCGTTACTTTGCGATCACAGAAAAAAGTGTCTTTTTTCAATAAAAATCCAGTCTTAATTCCTCATCATTCTATGAAACGCAAGCGATGGGTAGTTAAAGACATCTAAAGTAATGTAGAGTTCATATCTGTTCTAAATGTAAACTTTTAAAAGCGAGAATTCAAAAATGGATTTCTTAAATAAATAAGACATTTATAACAGAAAAAAAGTTCAATAAAGAGAAAAGGCAGTACATTATCTGAGATAATAGACAATTTTAATCTAAAAAGATAGTTCCAAGTTTCCAAATACATGATTTAACCTCCTATAAATATATTATTAAAGTAATAATACCCTTTCACTTACGGCATTAATCATTGATTTCAACGCCTTAAGCTGCCTTTCTCAATAAATAGTGTCAAGTGAAAAGAATGAGATAAATATTGCACATTCAATGATCATAAGACTTAAGTGATTTGGAGAAGTAATTGGATAGATTTTCATTTAGGATTCAATTCACATAGAATTCCAAAATCTGAGATTAAAATTGTAATCTTTCCTAACTACATGTTGATCATTTCAAAGATGTTTATAATTTCCCCATTATAAAACGCTTCTGTTATCTTTATTCCGATCAAACCAGGTCAATATCCGTTTTCCTTTCTATACGTATTTTTTTTCCTCAAGTAGAAATCGTAATTTGATCTTTGTTACACAATAAGTCAAGATGAGCTGGTTTTGATGTTTATCAGTAGAATAATAAATCGACCGTCTGAGACTAAAAGCTAGCAGACAGATGGAAGTTTTATTGTAAGTACGCATTTTTCTTGTAAGTACAATGCGTGACGCAGATCATACAAGGGCATTGAGTGAGTTTGGAGGAACGGATACTGGAATTTATTACCCAGTTCGTTGTCTTTATCCATCTGTATTGATTTATGTGTGTTTTGTTTGTGACGATTGATCGAAAAAAGGCAGGATGAGAGAAATCGAATACTATAAAGAAGTGAAGGCGATCTGCTAAAATCATCATTCTCTCTATTTTTTCCTCATGCTTTCAAACAAAATCAAGGCTAAATTGCATTACACTTACTCGAAATTACACATTCTAATTTAAAGAAATAATTTATATATTTTATAATACGAAGGCAATTTATTACTTTGCATTTTTACATTCTCATTTTCAATATAGAATAATCAATAATGAAAAGGAATGTAGAAAATGCAGATGCTTTATTGCAATCTTGAAACTTTATTGTAAAAATAATTTCTTTCAGGGAAATTATAGTTGGTATATTAAAAATGTTTATCCGGTATATTAATATTAATATATATATATATTAAACTTCTCGAAACATATAGTAATTAAAAAAAGAAAACATATGTTCCATCATATTTACTAGCATTTTAATTAAAATTTTGATAACCAGAAGGCAGCCTTCCATAAAAAATAAAAGAAGAATAAATATTTTTGTTATTAAAAGATTTTATCTTGCACGAGATGAAAAAAGTTTTACGCTCTGAGTACACGTTAGTTATTTTAATAACTCCTATGCAAACAATGTCAGAAAAAAATGTTTATAGGATGTGTAATTTCTTATCTCAGGATATCAATGTACCCAAACTTTTCTGACGAGAGTGTACATTGTACAAATAATAAACAATAAAATGAGTAGAAGAAAGGAAAACAAAAATAGAAGAAAAAAGACAATATAACGATCCTCTAGTCTTTGAGCTATCAACAATGAAATTAACGAGGAGTCGGGGATTCAGGACCCACAAAAGTAAATGTACTTCAGGAGTAACTTGCACTGTGTAAACGCGACATAAAGAAAAATATACGTGACCTGCACATTTCACAAACTAAGTATTACGACTTTGCCCTTTCTACCCCGAGCGAATTTATTTTCATCTGAAAACCAGCTTTAATTTCTTCGCTTCAATATATTTTTTATGCCCTTTCAATCTACGTTTATTCATCCTTTTATGGGTACCTACCGAGCTCGCCTTTCATTTTGTTTCAACGGGAGACCGAATAAAAAGTACGAAGGGGGAAAGAGTAGAAATAAACGGTAAGGAGGGATGGAAGATCGGTAGGGTTTGCAGGGGGTGGGGAAGGAAAAGGGGGTTGAGAGGGTAAGAGGATGAGGAAAGCTTGCTGCACATGGGAGGGGGTGGATGGAACGAGGTTGTTGGGGGTGGGAGGCAAAAAAGAAACCGGTAGAAATGCATTAGGTAGTACCTACTCCATCCTATTCACCCCGTTGAACACCCCCGTCTACCCGTTGGTATTACCTACGAACAAATTCTATTTTCTCAAAGGCCATTTTAAGTGCTTTCAAAAGTATATTTTCTCCTACTTTCCACTTTTGTCCACTTTTTTTCCACTTTTTTCAACTTCGCCATCTGCTCGACTCTTCTCGAGTGCACAGAAGATGGGTACGTAACAACACACTATAAGAAGTAGTGTACAATGCAAGATGGCCGCGAAAAGATTCTATTAAATTGTGCCAAAGTGTCTCATTAAATCCCTATTTTTATTTCTTGCAAAGTTTCAATATTCTTTTCAACTCTTTTCCCAAAACATCCAATACCGTAATTATAATTTCGAATGATAGAGATTTAAGTAGATACGGTCAATTATAGTCAGCCGTGATCGAGTAAAAGAATAAATACGAAATACTCTAAACACTCTGATACTAAGTTTATTTTTATTTTTAGTATTCACTTTTGAGTTGAAGTGACAAGTCGGACAATGAACTTTTTTGTCACCAACTGAAGATAATTCAATTTTAAAAGGACGTGCGTCCTCGATCGTTATTCAAAGCAAAAGGTAAACCTTACTAATTTATTTTAACTGAATTAAGTAGTAAAAAGCTTTGAAATGTATATTAACATACGAAAAACGAATTCCTACGTCGAACTCGAGGTTGGTAAGTCGTGCAACGACGTTCCAGGAAATTTTTTCTCAAGAGGCTGTCACACATGTTCGTAACGTCCCTATTTGGTTAAATCGAAGAGAAAAACTGCACATTCTTGCATTATTTAAAACTTTCTTTTGTTGCCATTATAATTCTTGGACATATTTGCGAAATTAAGAAAGTCTAGAATCACGAGGTGAACTAGTAACGATTGTTTTTTTGATTAAAAATAAAAGCAATTCTTGGAAATGTCCCAGTTTTCTTCTAAGCTTTGCTTCATTCAAAGTTTTCGAAACATATTTTTCAATCAGTTTGTCATCTTTCTTTGAGACGTCTTTATTCGGATTAACCGAAGTGTACGTCATCTGCTATTGATGGAGTTCAACGGCACTATCGATCATAAATAATAACGGTTTTTCTGCACAGTCACACACTATCGCTTGCGGTGATGTGCAGTGAAACGGTTTTCTGCCAAGTGATAAACGAGCACGCGTACATACGTGTACGCGCGTGTACTGTGCTCGCATATATAGCAGTCGTTTTGTCATTAGCAAGTAGAAACAGTAACAGACTAACGTGTTTCAAAGTTTATCGTTCATCGCTAATCACGCAAGTAGATCGACAGCCGATTCGCTTGTATAATGCCAGTCCCATGGGACTTCACTTTGCTTTTGTTAACAAATTAACACTCATAGATTCACTAACATCTCATCATAAAATGATTACAAATTAATAATTATGTAAAAATAATTGATGAAAAATGAATAGGTAAAACGAAAATTAATGTTATGTCATTCAGCGGCATATCATATTATGAATAATTTGATGCAAATTAATTGTATGTTAATCAAGGAATAACTACTTCTTACGCGAATTTATGCAACTGGTATTTATATAACCTAATTTATCAACATAAATCATTTCAAATTAGCCTCGTTTCTATCGAATTCATGTCATTGTGTCCAAACTGACGTAATCTAGATTGAAGTTAGTTTAACTTACAGGCATTAATACAAATTTGTCTCGCAATTTGTCTGCATTAAAATGAATCAATACAGATTACTCCAATTTAGACCCCGGCTTTACTTTTCAGAGACTAGTGTCCACACATATTATTTTCACATTCCTAATGATTCATAATTAATCAATGGTTCTAAACCGTTTGTAAGCCTTATGAGAACTGCTTTAGGTTTTTAATACTTTCAACAAATTATAATTTTATTGAATACTGGTTTAAATGTAGAGGAATCACTTTCAGCTTATAAATATGACAGGGAAGAATTTAAATTTTAAACGGCGAGGTGGTGGGTGAGGGTGGAGAAAAAAAGAATTCTGATAGTCTGCCAACGCAATTAAAGTGCTGTCGTCGACTGCGACTGCGTTTAATTTCGAGAACGGGAAATTCATCTCCACCTAGTTTCTTAAATACGTATTTCACAACTTAAGCGAATCACATTGTTCTCATTTTGTATATTAATTACGGAATAATTAAATTCAATTAAGAACGAATTGTTTCCACAAATCTCAACAATATCCCTCGTATAGAATCGAAACCAAAATAAAACCGCAATGATGAGCGGAATGAGTGTCATCTGGAAACGAAAGTCCGGTTTAATTTTAACTACTATAATAGAAACTTTAAGTGATTGACAATAGTTTCCCTGATAAAATAACAATATATACCGATTATTTAAATATCCAGACATAGTAGAGTCTGAGTTTAATTTAAGTCATCTTCAGAGTACTTTAAAGAAAATTTTATTCTGCAAGAGCGAAACTGATTTAAAAATAACGAGTTTGCAGGCGTGTTACTTTAGCTCGACGTTTATTTTTAAAAAGGGACTTCTAATGGAACTTAAAAGTTATCGACGCTTATTATAAGTTTTAAAAAATGGCTTGAAACATTGTGAAACTTTTCTTCTTTTCCCTGCTTAGCTCGAGGCAATTACGCTGCATATGCAATTGTGAAACTTTTATTACGGAGCCTTTCCATAAAAACCTATTCGTTTGACAGCATAATTAGCTAGATCCATAATCTTTTATAAAAATGTAAAGTGAACCTTATGATGAAACTGTTAATTAAGGAGAATCAAGAATTTGCTTTGACAATTTCTAACTTAAATAAACTTTCGTGTGAAGAATGGTAAATGGTAATGACGAAAACTTTCCCATAACAAGTAATTTAAATAATTGAAAACGTACAAAAAAGAGTTAAACCTGTCATTAAAAGCATAACTGGTATGGAACTATGTATTTATAAAAGAATATATTTTCACTGAACTATGTTTAACATTAATTAATTTATGAAAATAGTAAGTACATAAAAATAACAAATTAATTAACACACCAAGATATTTTTAAATTGCACATATGAAAAAAATGTATCTTGTAAAGTTCTTTTTTTTATGAGGGCTCTATTTACGATTTTTGTTCTATAAAAAGAGTGTCAACTCGAATATAATTCTAATTAAAATAAATCTAGCTTTACTTAGAACAACAACCCGCCTTTTATTAACGAGTTCGCATAAATCAGGAGAACATCTCTCTTACGTAAAACTTTCCTCACTCGTGGGCGCGATTTTTCTTTAGTCTGCAGTAATCATATAAGAATTTCTATTGTGAGGTCAAAACTATCTATATACGTCATTCTTTCCCAGAGTTTGGATTAAAAATGATTGGCCTCAATTTTATAATAAATTTGAAGTAGAAAACCATGTTTGATGTAATTAAAATATGTAGATTATCGAAAATAGATTAAAATAGATTGTAGAAAGAAACAATTATATTTGAATTAAATTGTCATTATTAAAACTTTGCGTTATTTTTAAAATATTGATCTACGTTAGATTCATTCGAATAAAAATGTAGTACACTATTTTTACAGACAAATTGAGATATTTTGAACTTGGAATTAATGTATTAGTGTGAAGCACTTTATAGTGGAACTGGTAGTTGAGAAGTTATAAATCAAGTGAAATCAAATCCGATTTTCCACTTAAAATTTAAGTGCAAATTTCAGACTTGAATGGACGATCAAATTACTCTTCCAAGATTTGATTGTCGCATAAAGTTGAGGAATGTGTAGGACTACATTCTCTTTTAAAACAAGAATCCCTTCTACTTTTACTGTTTATACTACAAATTCTTTTTAGGTCACAAGTACTTAATTTAACGAAAAATCGGATTAGTTAAATTGAACTACTTGTATAGCAAAATATTTGGCAAGCTCCCCGATTCTCCCCGATTATAACTTGTTTACGTTTTTTAGTTTTTTTTCCGATTTAATTTTTTTATATTAAAAATATATGCATTTCTTTCTTTTGCGTTTGCAGATAAACACTTTCGATGCAATTTGTTACGAGTTTTGAATAGTGTTCTTGTTTCTGGAAACTAGTTTTCATTTACATATTCCCAACTAGTTTACTCTTGACAATATGTCACTCGTTTGAGTTTCGAAAACTTATAATTACATAATATAATTACACAACAAAGTTATCTCTGCGATATGAATTCGCTTTTCTAACTTATATATCTGTAATTATAACAAGATAGATATTTATACGTTAAGCTTGAAAATCCAAGATGGTATCCTAAAGCTTTCAAAAATCATTTTCTTCCAAAGAAGATCTTTCAAGAAACATGAAAGTATATTAATTCCGAGAATATTTTGCGAGATAGATTAAAAGCTTGAATAATTTAAAACCGTAAGGAGAATTTTAAAGTAGAAACTCTCTTTGTTCCTTTCAAGAAAATCTAATCATCCCAGGCATAAGATGTTAAGTTAACCAGTACTATGTTTAAATATGCCTTTTCTATTTTTTCTGATTGATTAAAATAACCGCAAACCAATATGCAATCAATTTGAATTTTACGTCAGATCGATTCTAACCGAACTTTAAATTTCCCATTTTGTCTCAAATCCTTCAAGTTTCTAATTTCTTTCCTCAATTTCCGTATTTTTCAATATCATTCTATTGATCCATCATGCTAGTGGTTTGTGAGCTTTGTGTCGATAATAGAACCTATCATCGTTCTTCTTTTCGCACTCTGAGAAAGCAATTTAAAGCGACTGACCTTGTACGAATACTGGTCGAACATCCTGCAGACGTCGAGATCTCCACTCAGCATCGAGTATCCAGCATCCATGCTCTCTCTCCTCTTCTTCTCGCCTCCTGGAATGAGCCCTTCGTGAAATAAAAAAACTGTTAAGAAGACACACACACAATAAATTCAGCACACAATAAATTTAATACCGAACAAACTAATCGTGATTGCACCGACTATTCCGTCGCTCATGGTACGTTCTTGCACGAACGTATCGCGTCACCGCCTTTTAATATACCAATTTCAACTTTCTTATACACTCTTATCAATATTCCGCAGCGAGACACTCGTCGCTAATTTTGATCAATCAAATTACCGAAAAAAAAAAATTCAGTCAGTAATGAAAAGAATTGCCCATTACCGATTTTATTATTATCACGATTTATGTAAAACAATTTCCCTCTGCTTTGCCAAAAATCGAATACAACTTGAATGCAAATCAATCAATTCTATTCAATAATCGATCGATCTTTCGGATTTTGAAATCGTTTCCCCCACCCTTTCAATTCTCTGACTGGCGTTAATTTACCTCAGCGACGCGCTAACGCGCGAGCGCACCTCGTTCACGTCGAACGAGCAATTACATCGCGGTCGTACCGCTGTCGTCGAGTGGTGGTAAACCGACCGGTATGTTCACTCGATCATCATCACGAGTCACTTCACGAACAATTTACATCAATTCGAATCGTAAGAGTCCCAAAAATCCTCAAAAATCCAAGAAAAACTCAAATTAAAAAAACAAAAATTCCAACTCAGCAACCCCTCAATTGGAAAATTGAGAAAAGTGAACCGGTAGCCACCTAGCGGCGAATAGCTTTAATCCGATCTCGATCTCGAGTGGTGAATATGAATAAAAATGGCGACAACACGTGGATGGGATTTCTCCCAGTCACTTTCAACTTCGTCCTCGTCGGCGAATAGGAAGGTGTCGAGCACGCGACTCTAGGGAATCCCCTGAATAAGCGCGGGGTGAGGTTAGACGACACGACGCGATAGATTAGGGTGAGGTTGGGCTCGAAGGTCTCTGGGCGGTATCGTGGTACGCGGCGCGTGCTGCCGCGATAGTCGCCGTAGATGCAGTGCACCGCGAGAGCTGGATGGTGCGCTCCACCCCGCCCGCCACCCCACCACCCCGCCAGCCGACGCCACCGGCACCACCACCAACTCACCACGCGAACGCTATCTACCTACCTGCAGGCCTATCTGTATCTATACGTACGCCATATCTGTCTCCGGCTCCAGACTGGAGCTCCGAGACCTCACCAGGATTCGTCAGACTGCTCTTTCCTGCGCAGAACCTCGGTTACGCGAACGGCCCGCGTCGAATCGGCAGATACGAATCCGGGTACCGACTGACAATCGAGAGAACTAACATCGTCTTTGTCAAGACGTAAACATTGTAAACTTTCGTTTACAGCGACGAATTTTGCGAAACATTTGGTATACAACAGTTACATAGATGTTATATAGGATCATTAGGATCTATGAGAATATATTAATTATGAATGTTATATTCAGTTATGTTCGGGTTATATAAGTCTATTATAATAGTTACACTTAAAGATCACATTGTTTTAAAATAAAAGAATAACTATTATCTGTCAGTTATACAACAGTTATGTCTTTATTTTAATTTTATATATTCTGCAATATAATTCTGATTTATCAAGTTTTAAAAGAGTAAAAGGAAAGTTCCTAACTTAAAAACTTCGAAGCTTTGAGTAGAGATATTTTAGGCCTTCGCAACTAAGAACTTTCAGTCTATAATGAACAAAAAATTCTTTAAAAATAGAACGCATCCATCATTTTAGAGTGGGTAAATTAAATTTGTAACTTTTAGCATCAAAAGGTTTCAATTTAAAAGCACTTCTCTTTAATGCAGTATTTACGTTTCAAAATGCAAGCATAAAACTGCTAATTACATATGTTCCATTCTAAAGGACCTTTTAAATTCAAATTTACGATATTTTCCGTCGTCACAATCACAGAAATATTGAAATGTGCCATATTTTACTATTTCTGTGGTTGTGACAACCCTAGCAGTTTTTTTTCCGTATACACGTTATCATATAACTTCTACCGATTCATCAAAATAACATCTTTCTTCAACATCAACTATTCCGCATCTGCAGTATCCTCAACATCAAACTTCCGTCCATTACTAGCCAATCATCATTGCTATTGAACCACAAGCACAATACTAATTTCTGCTTCTCCTGGAACACCTAATCCTTTGATCACGCCTCATCTTCACTATCTCCTACTCTTCCCAAACTCCATAATCCCCATCGTACCATTCAGCCAATAACTATGCAACAATTTCTCTTATTCAATTCCAATTGGATTTCAGTGTCAGTAGAACACTTCTATCATTACAGAATCGTGTTGAGGCTCTGGTGACCAGTAAACACGTGGTCCGCACGTGGGTTTCATTCATGAACCGTAGTAACAGCAGCGATAGTAGCAGGACGCAGTAGTAGTAGTAACTGCAGCAGCGAGTATCAGGTACGAAGGCTGGCAGGCATGTTGAAAGAGAGTTGTAGTGGTGCGACGTGCGGGTTTACGCGGTGGGTTTTCGCCCCGAGCCAGCCAACGAGCCAGCAAGAGGACGCGAGGAAGAGGTACACGACGACCGTGGGGTCAGGCGTGATATCTGAATTCCCTCTTACTCACTCTCACTGTCTCTGTCTCTCTTTCACTTACCCTTAAACCAAGCCAGCCTTGCGATCCTCACTCTCACTTCAGTTGACTCTCGTCCTCGCTCACCCCTTCATCCTCTCATCTCCTACACTCTCCAATGGCGTAACCAAAAGACACCCAACATTTCGGATAAATCGAAATACCCCCTCATAAACACAAATCCTTCTTGATTTAAAAATATATTGAAAATATATAGGATTTTATCACCGTTCTCGACTTAATAACGTAATGTTAAATTGCATTCATTCTAAATTGCAGTCAATCTAAATTACAGTGATTGTGAAGCAATATTATAAACGAGTTTATAATAAAATGTGCAGCGTAACACATTCCACTGTCCCTTGCAAGAAACTTCTCAAGTCCCGCTATTTTTAGTGAAGAGATCCCCTCCAGTATGAAAACTAAAGATCTAGTTCATGCCTAACCGTTAATTGGATCTGCAAAGATAGAATTCCACAGAAAAGGAAAGTAGTCCGATTTAGAGAAGTGAGTTTCGATTGCAGAAGAGAAGGTGAATGGTGAGTCTGAATCTGGAACAGGAATTACGATAAGACCAGACTCTAATGGTCTAGTTTCGAGTTACGCCACTGGACCTTTCACTGGGCGTCTGCAATGTTCGCACCCTTATTACCATCCTTATCTCTCTCCCTCGCTCTCTTCCGTGGCACGGCACTCGCCAGCCGGCGACCTTAGGGTTGCGTTCCAGTGCCCCATTCACTCTCAACCCCAAAGTTCACAAACCGTGCTGTTAAAAGCCAGGCTTTGAGAGAGAAAGAGTAAAAGGAAAGAAGCAGATAAACGAATTGATGGAGAACGGTCCGACTTCGAGAACACCCTGGTCTATTGACCCGTCCATGACCCTGCTTCTAGATTCTAAAGTGACCTCGTTGAACTAAAAGCATGCCCTTTCTCATGCACTTACACAAAAGTGCCCTCTATAGTATGATAATACGATTTTAACTAATTCTTTTTCACGAGATCAAAAGATCCTTCACATTCCTGTGCAAGTAATTTATGCGATTTAAAAATTTGCATTTGAATACACATTTCCAAAAAAAAGTTGTTTAAAAATCCAGTAGAACTGCGAGACATAATCCATTAAAAAAAATTTACTACCTGCTGTTGCAGACGCAGAAACATAGATGAAAATTCATGACAGTAGTATAAACTGTTCTTGGTCAGACGCGCAAAGCACTAGATACAAAAACGCCATCTCCTCTTCAAATCTACAATGATTATACTATTAATAAACGTGAAACAATATAATTGCAAAAAATGAGCAAGGAATGTGTGACAAACATGTGAATTATGAGAAACGCGATTCGAATTTTCGTCGCTTAATGAGAGACATTTGTATGCTTTCCATGCTGCATAAACAATAACTAATTATACAGAATAACAGTTGAGTCGACAATATGTAATTTATATATATTCACTCGACTAACACATAAATCGAGCTCAATTTTCCATTTACAATGGACAACATTCTGGACTTTAGTATATGTTTGAAAAAATATATAACTAGCAGTGTAATTTAATTATGAATTTAATTATGTTTTTTATATTATTTTTTATTCTAGAACGGCAAGAAGAGAACCTTCAGAGTAATGTTTGTCTGAGAGAGGTCTTATATAATATATTATATGCAAGAGAGAATTATAGGAGGTTCTAAAGAGGGTTAAAGTCCAAAGGGGGCCAAAAAAGGGTTAAAATTTCGACTTGGGATGAATCTAATTTAAATATATGAATATAACTTTAATGTAATTTACTTTAATATTAACTTTACTTAAAATCAATATCTTATTCCAAATCCCTGAACCCCAATTGAATATGTATTAGATATCACTAATGAAACATTGAGAATAAGGTATCTATTGAATTAAGCATTAGGTAAATCTGGTTACAATTTCGTTGGAATACAGTCCTTATCGTAGATCTCTTTCCTAATAGTACAGAATTTTATTTTCCTTCGTTATGCATGCATGAGGGATTTATATTCTAGTTTAATTATCCACATTTATGTCTCTTATTTCTTTCCTTCCCTATTCTCTACCTCGCATCCCGTTCTCTTTGCTTAACGTCCTTTGAAGAATGAAATAAATTATTCCGCGGAATAATTTTTCAGACTTCAATTAACCGTTTTTCTCCAAGCTCTAAAAATTAAAATTATATTGAAATACGACCCTTTGAAACCAATAGAAAGCACATCACATTTCAAAATCTAGAAACAGCTTCCCTTTTCATATTTCGCAGAGATATGAATTTCTCAAGCATTCCCTGACACTGACACATATCGTGATGGGTTAGTATAAAAAAGGCAATCAATCAAATCCCCTCTTTCTCGAACATCTCTTTTTCAGATAGGAGAAAGCTTGAAGAAAACAAGAGTAAATAGAAACAAAAGGGGGATATAAAAATAAAAGAGTGGAAGAAAGGGGAAAAAAAAGAAGAAAGAAGGAAGTAAAATCTGAAAAAGGAAGATTCCCCTTTTTTCCTTTCCTGCTATAGCAATCTTGGTAATGTGTAGTTGGGAGCAAAAATTTGAGCCCGTTACTTCAATTTGAAAACTCGTAAAAGATAACTGCTAGGCTTCCCCTTGTATTGTCGGTCCCTACAAGTCGGATGTAGCCAAAGAACACGCGGACGTCCGCGGCGCGTCGCGCGCACATATCCCGCGGGAATCAATATCCGCGAGTTCCCTTTCCTTCTAGTCCCAAGGGGTGGCACCCCGCATCCCCTGACTCCTTCCACCCCTCCGACAAGCCCTCTCGACCCCTCTTCTCTGATAAATGTGATTTACAGAAGGAAAGGGAGGAGAGTGTAGCCCACCTCGGTACACCTCCTCCTCTTACTCTCCTTGCCTCTCCCCCAACATTTTACCCAACCCCTAACTCCAACCCTCCATCCCCCAACCTCCTACCTCACCCTTTCTTCTCTGGGATGTGATTCGCCCCACTACTAACTCGCAACTACAAAACATTCAATTCGAACGAGTCAAGTTAAAACGAAATGGATTTTCCAGTTCGCGTACAGTCCTCGAAAAAGTTTCATCTCCAGATTCAAGATTTTCTCAAGAAGTTGAGAGATTCTCTTCGCTTATTTTCATTTGTCCTTTGCTTATTGCATGATTGTGAGTAATAAGAAGATATTATTTTTAGATAAGAGATGAAATGATAAGAGATGGAAATTCATTTTAAGATTACATTATCGAGATGAATAAGATGACCTAGAAATGGGAGAAGAAACCCTTAAAATTTTCGAAGTAAAAAATCGAGAGGATGATGGAAAAAAGTATCTCCTTTGCAAAGGAGATTTAAAGTTGTGAAATGGAAGAGAGTAAAAGATAAAGGAAGATAAGAAATATACAAAATTTGGATTTTTACTAAGAATAAATTGAAAACCTAGGGAGACTGTCACATAAGTAATGTAGAGACCATGTTTATTAATGCGGAATATACATGGGAAGCGGAAGAGAAAATATTTGAGGGTAATATATAGAATGAAAATTACAATATTTGATTCTTTCGTAGCAAGGATATAAAGGTGGAAGGAATATGAACACTGAGCAGGGGAAAAGTTATAAAGAAAGTAACAAAAAGTGGGCAAAACAGAAAATGGAATCTGATGATAAGAAAGGAAAATATATCTGAATAGAAACGTGTGGTTAAAGAAAATGAATAGGAAAAAAGATCAAAAGGGGGAGAAAAGGTTAATGAAAATATGTGTGTCAAATAAATTGGAAGAAAATATTGTGAAAAATATATTAATATATATATTCCCATATTACTTAGATATTTTTATTAAAATTATTTTTAACTCCAGATTTCCTATTGTTACTTCACTTGAACTTTAATATATTCCCATCCTATTCCATATCATATTACACAATTTAAATTTAACCACTTTATTATTTGAAACTTCCCAACTCGTAACACGATAATTTTATCTACCTCCTTCAAAAGTAAATAATTCCTTATTAAAACAGTAACTTTCCTATCCCACATTTCCATATACCAATATGAATTTGAATACCTTTATTCCTTATTAAAGTATTTCCTCTCGAAATATTGTTTACTCTACAATATTTAATCTCCATACTCCAATTTGTATTCATGAATTCTAATGGAATTCGTAGAGCATAATACGTACGGAGGAGTAAAAATATGACTAAAACTCGAAAATATTATTCCGAGCTTGAGATGCAAGGATGGGAGAAACTCATCCTCCTAATTTACTACCTTAGAAATAGAAGAAATTTTGTCGGAGGAAGAGTCAACGAGAAGACTATAGATATATAAAAAAATATGGACCATACTGTGATCATGATGAAAGGAGTGCGGTGAGCATTGATGTGATCCTCTGCTGGATAAAATATTCCAGAATGAAAAGCTAGCGAAGAATTACAAGCCATTTCAATCGCGTTTCCAATTTCATTTGACCCCATCGCCCTTTGATCCGCGAGGTATGCAGGGTGGTGAAAGAGATGTGGTAGAACGGGGATGCGACTTGTATTTTATTCCCCTTTCCCTTCAACTAATAAACCCCTCTCTCCCTACGACATCATACCCCCCTTTCCACTTCCTTCTTCCCTTAAACCAACCACCGCCAAGCTTAAGAAATGAGTTTTCTATAATTGTTATGAAAAAATGAAAGCTTCTTTGATGTTTATCAGAAGAATCTTTTTTAAAAATGCATCATCTTTCGGTCGTAAAAGCAAACTGAGTCAGATTATTCTCTTAGGAGTTTTCCCCTTAAAATTGTTATTCTTTCATTTATTATTAGAAATATTCTCTATTTTCAAACTAATTTGTTATAGACATTATTGCCAGTTTATTAAACAAATTAGATTCTTTTAAGAAGTGACTCTATGTGATTATAATGTGAACGCAACGTTCTGATAAAATATGTGTTTAATGAAGATTGCAACATAGTAGAAGTTGATATTTATTTTAATCTTTTCCAGTTTCTACTTAAAGTATGCGCATTTATTTATAATACCTAATGGCGATATTCACGTGTCCTAAAAGCAGGTCAAGATTCCAGTCTCTCAGTGGCATATTTCAATTTTTCTTTCCATATTACTCGGTAAAATAAGTCTCAGTAGCAGTTGCCTGACAGGCTATGTGAATTATTAATCGTTAACTTTGTTAAGAGATTTTGAAATTCTGTTTTCCAATTAATCTTGTCTCGTTAAAATGATTCATTTAGATTTTAATTGAAATCTCTTCAAGTACTTATGTATAGATTTTTGCACAAAACGGGACAGACTTATGAAAATTATGCTTTCTTATTAAGAACATGTGATACTTTACCATAAAAGCAATTTAGTGAAGTAATTTTTCTAATATTTTAATAGTATTTTTCCCAAATGAATCTAAAACTTCGAAATATTTTTTAAAAATCGACATGGTTATAAACCGTAAAAACTGACATATTTGTTCTCTTTTGTGATGTAAGTTCCGAGTTCTAAATATTTGCAAAGTGCCTTCAGAATGCTTTTACGAGAAGGTAATGAAAGAATGCGTAAGTGATGAACGTTTGCACGCATGCAGTTGCATGTACAGAATAATTCTGGGCGCGTTGTCTTTGCCTCGATTCAGCCTCGAGTTTAGCAGCGAAATTCCAAAACAGTAACGATAGTGGTTTACGAGAGTCGTTTCGTTCTTCCGGATTCCGGAAGGGTGTAAAAGTCGAGTTCTCTGAGTGTGCCATCCTCCTTCCTAGCAACCACTTTCTACTTTACTCGGTGATAAAAGAGCAAGGAGGAATGGGTATTCAAAGGTTGATGTTTGGAATCAAAGATCCTTTTAGAAAACAGGTAAGACAGAGAAAAGCTAATTACTTCTCCAATACACAGAATTGCTTTCATTCCACTAAACTTCATATTTTAAAATATTTATTAATTTTTTCACCTTGCAACAAGAAAACAGTTTCTTTGGATCGAAGAAATATTTCTTTGATATACTCTGAACAAAATTGTTTTCTGGATGTGGAAGAGCACAAAGAAACTTCCATCTCTAAGGGAATTAATATTTTAATCGAAAAATCCAAACTAATTAAAAAATATGAAGTTAAAAGGGCTAAGTTTTAAAAGAGTTCTATGCTTCTATGAGAGTACCAAGAAGATTAAAGAAAGATAAACGCGTTTATTATATAATTTTTTTAAATTCATGAATCATTTGCTGGCGTTAGCTCGTGGGATTTCAAAAAAGAGTATGATTAATCCGATTGAAAATAATAAATGTACCGAGTTCCTTTCAGTCGACATTTAAGTCTCCAAAGCAGTCTTTCAGAAAAGAAATATCAAATTTAAAACTCTAAAGAGGGCTTGAATCTCTGCAAATGACATTCTCTTCGACGCGATAATTATCTCGCGCAATGAAGTCCATATAAATTTATTTTAATTCTCCGGGAATTGAAAGAAAAATTGAGCGAGCGTAGTGGAAGAAAAACGGTAAAAGTGCAGGATTATTATCTCCTGCGCTTTTTTGCTGAAACGAAAATAATTCCTCTTTAAGTTTCATCTCGTCTCAAAAGTATTACTTTTTTCCTTCCTCCCTTTCATATTACTTCTATATTATCCTCTTTCTTGTTTTCCCTGTCTATTTTCCTTAGTGAAAAAAAATTGTTAAAGCAATGTTTCTTAGTGGAGATCTAGATAGGCGTTGGTATAGCTCGAGCGTTTAGTGAATCGTCGATAAATCTTATAAAGGTAGAGACAAAGAGAAGGAGAGAAAGAGAGAACCTCTTGGCAAAAACTATGAACGTTTGAAATATTCAATGGCGCATATACATGGAACATGTAATCCGGCCGTGAAGTATAAACGAATATATACATATATATTTTTTTTAATCGCGTATATCTTGCACTAGTCGTAAATATTACCTTGCAATATACGCGAGAACCTGACAGGGCAAAGGAAAAGAGGGGAAACATGACTGTTGCGGTGGTGGGTAAAGGGAGATTCATTTGTATTGTAGCTTTAGTTGATGTATGGATGACCACGTCTGGGAATTTACGTATAAAGATTTCAATATTCATTGTTAGAAATGTTAAAAAATATTGAAAAGCAATCATACAATAATTCGCATAAAGAATGAAGAATTAATTAAATTTATTTGAGAGATGCAAGGAAAAGTAAGAAGGAAAAATTTTTAAATTAAATTAGGTCGTTTGCTTGCATTCTTTTCCATGACTTCATGTTTTTCCGTTTATAAAAGTCGTCTTGACTATAAAAAAGACAATTATGATGCTTAAATTTGAATTTTTGATCTAAACTTTTATTATTCGGTGATCTAAATATTTTTCTTAGTCAGTGAAAGATATATTAAGTCAAAGTGACATTTAGATAGCCAGCTCGTCATAGTACCGTAAAGTGCTGCGGAATAATCGTCACATAAATAACGAGCAGTAGGTATAAAGTTTCCTCTAATAACAAAAGTAACTGCGAAGCGAAGTAAAGTAAAGGAAGAACCAAGAGTGAGCAGATACTGGGGGGAGGGGGGTGAATCGTGAACGAGAATATGAATTATGCATTTTGCTGTCAGTGGTTCTCAAAATTCGTTCATTCTGATATCAAACTGCAATGCAATCTCTTCAGAAATTGGTTAGTTTCTCATTCTGAATTTATTGTTCGAAAAGATACTTTAAATAAACATCAATTTAGATATACGTTCTCATTAAAAAAGAAAGATTTATTTTGGCACAAAATTAAAGAAGCTGAAGGGATTATGACTTACAAGAAACTTGTTTTTTAAGCTACCCTAATATATATCCTCTTGTTATTTTTATATAGAGAAAAAAATCCACCTAATTTATATTAGTGGATTGAAGAATATTTTCATTAAATATTTACTTAGCTAAGGAATGCCTTAAATAAATTTTGTGGATGAATAAGATGACCATTCATGTCAGAAGGAAAATGAGATATATCATTTCGCCGATGATTTATCATGCTACTTCGTAATTTCAGTTTGTCATCTCTCACCGTTTATCTTGCTTCCTAGATAAAAATACATAGTCTGACTTCTTCATATATATCAATTTTCTGATGATGAAAGTTTATATCCCCCTTTTCTAATGTTACTCTATATTAATAAAATTATAATTAATAGGTACTTAAAAGTTTAAGTGATTATATTTCAAAACTTCTTTAATTTTATTTTGAATAATGTCCCGTATTGCATACATTTACTATTCACGGAAATAACTAAAGTGATTAAAATTCTAATTAATAACTTGAATTAAAAAGAGCCTTTGTCATGTAAGCAGAGAATCGAAACTTTCACTTATCTCTAATCTCGCTTATTCAATCACAATATCATTAAGGTACATTAAATTCTTTTCTTATCAACATTTGAAATTAAGGATAATATACCCGGGCACGTTTTCGCGGTTCATTTTAATATACTATAGACCGTATCTTTGATGTAAGTTTATTCTCAGATCCTATCAGGGTACTTAATTAAAATTGACTGTCTTTGCCTTTGTTATTGAAAGTTTTCTATCAGTGAAATGATCTACCGAACTAAATTGCTTTAAACTCATTATAAATAAATGTAAATTATTCCAATTTATTCTGTAGCTTCATTTTATAACTAGAAAATTATATAGCTAATGGAATACAATACTTCTAAAACTGCTTTTATTCATTTTTTTTTCAAGAAAGCACATTTACTAAAATTATTTAATCAGATAATAATAGTATTTTCTATTTTTAATAATCATCGCATTAATGCAATTTTAATTAACTTTCCCCCTCGTTTGATGGAATTTCCTTGATCAAAGATTGTCGAGATATTCAAGATAAATGGAGAAGGTGTTCCAGGTTTGTTAACTCTCTAATACTAAACACTGCCATAATAACATCTACTTGTCGCGGTTAGCATTACATCGTTGTTACGTACGATACAGTTTTACCTCATTATCGTTATTTACAGCTTGCACATCGATACGATATTGCTGATCGCTTAGACATAGATCGTTACGTCACGTGCAAGAGCTGTGCTCTGATTCAGTGAGCTGAGAGCCATTCGCCACAAATCAAGTCAAGTCAAAGGCACTCGTCCAGGAAGTAGATCGAAAGATCGATATAGGATTTCGATATCACCATGTCTCTTTCGATCAACGCGTGGGCAGAGAAATCTATCGAAAACCGTTCACTGTGTCAGATGTACGTCCGTTTTTAAGTTTCCTGTTTTTCATCATTAATCATTTTCTAATTTCTGAAAACTGGCATTTCCTGCCATCGAGTTTGTTAGAAACTCGCAATTTATGACCCTCAGTCTGGCGTATTACTTTTTTGTCCAGGGAAAGCTTCTCCATTTATCATTCTTTTCAAACTTCTGATTTGTTTCGGTTACAAGAAAAATACACCGATACTTAAATTTTCTGCCCCGGAATAATCAAATATATATTATGATGTCATTTATCAGTGTCTAGCAGCTTATAAAAAAAGTTCGTGTGACTTTGTCCTTTTTTAGGATAAAAATCAACTTTTCAAATCACCTTTTAATAACCTCAAATTTACATTTAGAAGTAATAATAAAACAGGAATAATAACTCTGTCGTAAATGGATTTCCTTTTTCTTCTTTTCAGAATATTTTAATGCATGAAACGACCTAGATTTCATTTGAATTATTTCTGAACCCATATTAGACATTAAGGGAAGGTTTCTTGCTTTTTAATTAAAACAGAAGAACAATATTAATATCTAAAAAAGCTTTTTATCTATTCAACAATGGAGTGTGATGCCGTCAGCCTAGAATTATGTCGAGCATAGCATTCATTTCTATTGTTATACTGGCGAAAGAGAGAGCTCAATAATCCAGGGGCGATTAATCTAAACTCGAAAGTTTATAATGCTCTGTTATCAAACGTTTTCAGACCAACATAAAATACGATAAACATGCACTTATACTTCCTAATGATTATATGTTTCAAAATTTAAATTCGACTCAGGCACCTTCAATTTTTCGAAATATGATTTTCAATTAATTTAATATTATATCGACAGTCGAATTTTCTATCATTAGAAAAATCGAGATGGCTACAAAACTCTAATAAATAAATTCCTAGCGCGAAGCGTTCAAACCAGGTATAAAAAGCTGATTTTCGACGTTACATATTACGAGAGTGACGAAACAATCAAAAGTGGCAAGTCTTTAACGCCTTCCCTCGGGAAGCGTGCCACTAGAATCCAGGCTATCGGGTGAAACGGGAAGCAAGCACGCTCAGGATTATATCGAGGTTGCTCCAGTCGTGCCACGTTTACCCCGAGGGAATCCTCGGAAGACGAATCACCCCTTTTACCAAAGAACCACTCCTCCCTCTTTCTCTCTCTTACTCTCAAGTCTGGTCCTTCGGCTTTCGTCCAAAGCACACCCTCCAAAGCACATGATACTCCAAACCCTGACCATCAACTTCCCTTTTGTCGAAATTCGTTCAAGGTCACGTTGTTGAGAAATACTCCACTTCAAGAAACTTAAGGTCTTCCCATTTACCCTAAATCTACCTTCCATTCATCTTTTCCTAAAGAACCAGTTTTTTAGATAGTTATTTACTCATCCATTTAATATGAATTCATTTTTCTCCCCTTGTTAGAAAGATTTTTTTGATTCGTCTGACTTAAGATTAATTGTACTACTTGAGATAAAGCTGACTTAAAAAACTTGAAAAGGCTTACACGACACCCTTTACAGTTTACTTAAAATGAATTATAGTGTTTGAAATCCATTATTTCAGATTTAAAATGACTTATATTACTTGTCATCCCTTGTGGCTTGATAAAAACAGTGTATAATGTTTAGAACCCATTATGGCTGAGTTAAAGTGACCTATACTACTTTTCATCCCTCGAGAATAACTCAGAACGACGATACTATAGTTACGACTGACTTAAAGTGACTTAACGGTTTAAATTATTTAAATTCAATAATAATTTTAATTCAATTTAAGTGCCCAATTTCAAAATTTGTTTGAAAGTTTTAAAGCAATTTATTGTAATTTTTAAATATTAGTTATTTTTTCTCTTAAAGCGGAACTTCTTGGGAAGGAAGTGAACTATCGCTTAATGAAAAGAAGAAGTAGCTTCTGAAGGGTAAAATAGTGCAATAATTAGTGCATTCACCCTACCTTAGCTCTCACCCGTTAGTAAATGAAGCGTACCGTTAAATAAACCGTCTTTAATGCCACAAACAGGGATTTTGCAACGCTATAGGGAGGCGTTACGTTCGCACCAACGCTCGACAAAGCACATCGCGTATGGAGGGTAATTTTCAGCCGAGTGCTCCTCTAGAGAATCATGGATATTTACGAGAAACTCTACGTCGAATGCCATACTCTCACTTCTCTTGTCAGAGAATCTAACTTCTATGAATTCTGATCACGAAAAACATCCTCATAAATCCTTTACAATTCTTCAAAAAGCAGACAATTCTAATAAATTATAATTGAACCACAATTAAAAGAGAAGGAAACTACCTCTGACAACATCACAGTTTATTTACTCCGAGTTATCTTGATTCTTCTAGTGTTAATTAGAAAAAAACTAAATATTTGAAGATGGATTAAATCGGAAGCTAATATATAAAAAATTATAGATTTTATCTCATCCTTAGGGCTTCCTGTCTACGCAGGAGCTTCTTTATGGAATTTTCATTGGAGACAACCGGCAACACTGCGCGACCAATCGATTTACATAGACATACAAATGCCTGTGGGATGCGCGTAGTCTTTTGTGGAACACCACCCTCTTTTATGCATTTTTTATTTTCGCTATTCGAATTTCTCACTCCGTCGGTTACCGTTCTTTTCAACACTAAAAGCATTGCTTTCTCTCTCTATTCTCTCTAGTACTTTGTTTCTTTTCTTGTGCCATACTACCTACTCGAAACGGCCAATCTATGATCAAAAGAAAGTATAGATTTCCACCTAATCAAGATTCAATGGTCAAAGGTCAAGTTGAAATTTAAATTTCTTTGATCATTAAATTTTATATATAATGTTTCAGTAATATAAATCAAAAGCGGACGGTCTACCTCCGAAGTGAAATTATTTTGATTTAAGAAATAACTATAATTCGTAAAAGATTTTAATACTTGAGATTTTAAAGTATTAAAATATTAATATTCCAGTTTCTCAATATATTTTAATTCAGTGTTAGTAATAATCTTGCTTCATAAATTAAACCAGTGAGAACCCATTTGAGAATATTAAACCCATAAATTTTTCCGACCTTGCTTAATTATTTTCAAATTAACCTAAATTGATAAGAAATTCATAGCATTAAATCGACCTGTCTAAAACCGAAGGAAATAAAATTCCTATGAACGATATCTTGACACGAATTATTTGCATTATTAAAAGCCTGAATGTGAATTAAGTCAATATTCAAGGCCTCTGCCATTCATCAAATCTAAAAGGAGACTTTTTGAATATTTGATGCCAGGAAATAATTAAAATATAACCGTATAAATTTATCTTACTTGGAAAATTACAGAAACACACCTTTGGATTTTTCCATTACTGATGATAGCTTTTAGAATCAGTCGTTGCAATCACTGGTCTGCAACCAATTTTCTTTTCGTACCGCTTTCAAAAAGTGACGAACATAAAGCAAATCAAGAAACTTCATTCAACAATAGGCTTGCATCTTGGCTGCTCTTTTTCTTTCTAGAATATCTGCAAAAGAAAAACACTATCAGGATAAAGAAACCTTGAAAATCCTAGGGTAATATTTTAGGGATTAGGAGAAGGAAGTAAAAATATCTTATAATAAATGGGATTTTACCTCCAGTGAAGTATGTAATTAAAATCGTCTTTTAAAAATATTTCTATCACTGAATGCAATCAGAAACAACCAACAATATTTTTACGTTTTTTACCGATTAAAAACCGAACGACGTTAACGAGACAAACATAACCTCTAATGAACTTAAATCGTCGACATTTTTTCACCACTTCTGACAAACGAACACTTCGCGAAAGACTATCACTAACACTTTCAACACCGACGAAACAATTTGACTCGAAATTCCGACAAAACACGATCATGAGAATAACCCTGGACACGATTGACTTTTGTGTTGGTAAATACGAAGTCGGGACTGATTATACAGCCTGTCAATGATATCACTTTATTTATTTACATTTCACTAATAAATGACATAGTTATTTTACGATCTCAAAGTTTCTTGTCTCGAGAATAAGCCCGAAAAAGTTACAAATATGATGACCTTGGCTCCATTAATTCACAACGCTAACAAAGATGGACGACGTTTCCATTGTTGGTAAAAAAAAGTGCCGGCTGATCGTGCACGACTTGACCACTTTACTGTCTTTGATTATAGAAATTAGCAGTTCAGGTGTCACCTCAAATAATTTTCACGAAACCTAATGTTTTTGATCCACGGTAGCACTCAAGAACCCGAAAATGTGCACAATTATCACAACCGTTCAACGAGACGTTTTCGAACACACTAACGTTTTTCAGAAAATTTTCAAACTACAATAAATTAGTAAATTTCAACAATTTCAGCCAATCAACAACAAGATAGTGGAAAACCTTGACTACGGAAGTCAAATTCTGCTTGTTTGCATGCAACGAAATGGAAGGAAGACTTGATTTGACTTGCATAGTCAAATCTCGCAGCTGATTGGTTTGATTGTCCAATTCTTTGTTAAGTTTGAAAATGTTCTAAATAATGACGGTTGGTGTGAGAATAAATTTTCCATCTTTGCACGTATTCGTGAATTTCGGGAGTCGCGTGTTACGTCGTTGATAATTATTGTGTACATTTTCGCGCTCGCAAGTGCATTGGTAGATAAAAAACGTTTGGCTTCGTGAAAATGAGATCAATGATTCATAAACGCTAAGTAGACTAAATAAAATAGGACCAAGTCGTGCGTGATCATTCGCGAATTTATTTACCAACATTGGAGTACGTCGTCGGCCATTGTTGTAGGTATGAATTTTTGGAGTTGAGCGTGTCATATTTGTTTACGTTTTCGGAGTCGTGAATGGTTCTGTATAAGACAACGAAAGTTTGTTTTCGTAAAGTAATTAGATAATTTACTCTTGAAAAGTAAATAAACACAATGATAAAGTTGATAGACCTTGCAATCAGTCTCATGATCGCGTTTTGTCGGAATTTTGAGTCGAATTGTTTCATTAGTGGTAAAAATCTTAATGTTAGTGTTTCGCGAAGTATTCGGTTATCGGAAGTAGTGAAAAAATTTCGGAAGAATTAAGGGGTTAAGGTGACTAGGTTATGTTTTTTTCGTTAATGTCGTTGGGCTCTTTGGTGTTAATTTTTAATGCGGTTATCTTGTTTATTTCGTTCAGCCATCGAAAAAAAAGAGCTGCGTATTTATTTGGATACGTTACGCACTCTTTCAAAATGTCTTTTTGCTTTGGATAATGATGCTGGTTCAGTTTATATTTTAAATTACTTTGTTCTGCTTGAGAAGAAAATATGGTAAATATATTTTATATAATATTCGATTTTATCAATTGAAATGAAAAAAGCGATACCATTTGAACCCAAAATCCCAACCTTTAATCTTTACACCATGTCTTTTATTCGCTAAAATTTACAATATTACTGATTTCGGATTCACCAAGTTCTTCTTTTACTGACTCAATTCTTTTATTTTTCAGCATAAATAATAAACAATCGTTAAAAGTATTTCTGATTCTTGGTTACCAGGCCCGCTTTTCAAGCTCACAACGCAAAGAAATTTTTTAAAGTGAAAGGCACATTGAAATCCTACCTTGCAGTCCTAACCAAGGTATAACTATCAAAATAAATATAAATAAATTATTCTGTAAATGCATATTTCTTATCACTATCATTATTTCCAGCTTTTGTGGTGTGTAACGTCTGAAGATATTATCACCACATTTCTGAAATATCTTCATTAAATGTTGCCATACACTCAATTTTATTCTTTCCTTTGAAAATCGTTGAGAGAAGAAACCGTGGCTTTCCTCTATATCCTTCAAATGGCAACAAGTCAAAAAGATTCGATTCTTGAAACAAAACTTTGTTTCGTCTACGCTTTTACTCGGAATCTATTCATTTTTGAGTAATACTTTGACTTTAAAGAAAAAGGTGAGCTTTTTAATAGAAAATATACCAAATAAGTATATTTGAAATAAAAAATACGGTTGAATTGGTTAGTAAACTGAAATGTTTATTTTCGGAAAACTTTAAAACTGTTTACAAAAACTGAACCGTAAGGAACATTAATACATTTTGACTCAGCCGTAAATTTAGAAATTCCGAAATAATAAATATTTTGGAGGCTATTATATTTTTAGATTCACTCAATGACTTTTAATTTTAAATTTTTTACTGTGTTTGTCATGATTTTTTTTACTTGGAACTTTGATCCTGATGAGTTAATTTTTTGCAAGGTCACTTTTATTAGATTCTTTCATCGTCGAGCCTCCAATTTTAAATTTGCCCACACCTATCTTTTAATCGTAGTTTATAAATAGCCCTATTATATTCTAATTTGCTTTAGATTCTGATGTTCTTAAATGTAACATTACAGGGAACTATATAGTTACAAATGGAGTTCGTCTTTTCTAATGTGAATATAATTCGGTAAATATATTTGATTATGCTTCTTTAAATAGTAGAAGTTCTATTTTAATTTAATAAATACTCTTAGATCATTATTAAATTTTGGAAATAATATCCATTTGTCTAATAAAATTTCAGAAAAATTGATAAAAGGCATAAAACACTTTAAGCAGTGCATATTATCAATTAATATTAATGTTGTGCCTAAATTATTTATTTGCAGCTTTTTTTTCAAGTATAATATCTTTTCATGGACTTTTAAAAAGGATTTCATCTGTCTGTGATTTCTTTTTCCCTTAGATTGTTATACAAAAGTAATCTTTCAATTTTCTTTTTTCAGGTGTTGATCAGTGAAGTGGACAGTCGTTCTTCGAAGTAGTCTGGTTTTTGGCTGAAAGCTTACGATCGTTCAATCCTCATGACACGATGTAGATCTGCAGAAGAGGAGGATCCGAAGAAAAAGTGGCCCCTGCAATGTCCCTGGTCTTCGGAGAAGTCTAAAGAAGAGGAGGGATCTCCAGGGACCGGCCTGAAGACATCATGCTGCCATCGTTACGACGTGGGACAGATAGGTGGTGAGTCTGTTTTAAGTTCCTCCTTGTCTTCAACATGTCAGAAACAAAAGGTTTGAACTGATACGGAGACATAGGTTGTAATTACTATTATTTCGTTTCATAAACATCAAAGTGACCGCTAATTCTTTATTAGCGAGTGGATAATTGTTCATATTTCTTAGCACAGGCTCTTTCTTTTCTTGGGCTCTTTTTTCCATCCTATTTTCTTAATTTTATTGGCAATGTGATTAAAGATTATGATGTAATTTTTAAAATTATTATTAGTCTTTTGCAAGCTTTTAAACAGAATTTTAACGACACAAAAATCGTGAGACCAAGAAAAGACGGGGAATTTCTCGAATCAAAGGAATTTTGATCCGGTTCATATATGTTAATCATTTTCCTTATTTATGGTTTTTCCTTTGAATCGAGGAAACCCCGGGAGAACTATTTTTTCATTGAATATCAGAGTTTTTTTTTCTTAAAAACAAATTGATAATAACTTTAAATGAGAAATTTTATTTTTTAACTTATATATCATTAAAGCTTAATAGTGTTTATTATTTTTTTAAACTTATGAATCACTTTATTTTGTAACTTGCTTAAAATAACATTTAATGTCAATTTTGCATGATTTATCTTTCAATATCTTTGAATATTACTTTCAAGGTGTCTAGCGTCCTTGAAAATTTGGAAATCTCTTTCAATTTTTTACGAAAACATTAAGTATATAATAATTTAAAATTCAAATCAATTTTAAGGCTTGGACTTGAAGCTTTAAAAATATTTATCTTGAAAAATTTAACTATTTTAAATTAAAAGTCTCAACAATTAAACAATTTGTTTAATTTGAATTATTTTAAATTTCAAGATGTTATATTGGAAAATTTGTGGATATTAATTTGAGTATTGATTAATTTCATATTTAAAATATATCATTGAATTTATTTATCCTAATTCCTCGAATTATTAGTAAAATAAAAGGGGAACGGATAGTATTTCCAATTCATTAGAAGAATGAAATGGGAATTTAAATTTGAGCATTTATAACAAATAATAGAGCATAAAATATAAGTTAAATTCGAGCCACTTTTTGTTTGTCAAAGTTCTACAGCAATACTCAAATTATTTCTGAGCATTATTTATATTTCACATATTAAAAATTGTTCAAATTTTTAATTTTATTTATGTGTAATGTAATTTGTAATATTTTAAATTTTTTATAGAGAATCGCTAGACGCTTTGACTTTGCTTTGAGTTAAAATTTGTTATTTAATAGAATATTCTTTAATTAAAATTAAATTTCTTTAGTGAAAATATCAAACCTAGAATAGGGTGTACTAATGGTTTAACCTTTGGAAAATGTTTGCGTACACCGTTTTATCTTCTAATCAAGTAAGGCGCAAAATCTGTGTGTGTTTTTCCCTATTTGCGTCTTACTTGATAATTTTTAATAAATTTCTTTCTTTGAACATTATTTGAATTACTAATCGAATGATTATCATTTTGAGTATAATCGATTCAATTAAATTATACACTACATTAAAAGTAAATATAATTTAACAGTGAGTAATGTTTTTGATATTATAATAAACGGTGTACGATTTCAGGGTTGGAGCTGGTATGTGTGTGCCCTAACGTGGCCCAATAAGCTCAGGTGTCGGATACGTCCCGGGACGTCATCCCTAGGTTTAGGCTCTTTGCACCGGGGCAGTACGAATGAGAAACGAGGAGTGATTCTGTTTGTGTGATTGCATTTTTGAATTTTTAGATATAGCTACAGGCAGGCAGGTAAATTTTTCTAGAATGAATGTTTAATTTTAAGCAGGTAGAATCAGTGTAAAATATTTCTTGCGTGCGTTCGATATTTTACCCTGAATAAAATATTGTTTTCGGAGTACATTCTCTAAAGTCGACAAATTATCGTCTAATTTTGAGATTATTCATCTGATAACAATATTTCGATTAGTACGTTCCAAATTTATGCTTTTGTCATCGATGACAATCGAAGTGCTCGAGATAATTGCGAAGAGAAATGTATTCTTCATTTGATTTAATTCGAATTAGGATCTCGAGTACAATACCCCAAAATAACACTGCGTTAAATGTTGGTCCATCTTTTGATGCACGAGCATTTAACTATTTATATATTGTTTATATTTTCTATGAGTCACTATGATGTTTGACATTTTTGTTTTTTCGAATTTTCTGTCTTTGTGTGTTTTCTTCTGTTTCAGGACTTTTTTTACAGAAACAAATTATTATTGGGTGGGATTTATATTTTGAAAATTGAATTTTCTTTCCTCTTTCTTCATGAGAGACGGAACTTTTTAGTCTTTTTAAAGACATACGTTTTTTTCTCTAACTTTTTATTTTACAGGTTTTATCTCGGGTTCTCTTTTTATAATTTACTGATTTTGTCGGTCATATTTTGTGTTTTCATTGTGCTTAATTTTCAGATTTTAAAACAAAATTACTTTTATAAAATGTGAGTAAAATTATTATTTAATATTTTTTTTTCGTATGGATTATTGTTCATTAATTGCAAGTAAAACTCTAATTTTAATTTTCCCTAGGGTCATGATAGAATGTTTTGGGGAATCTTGAACTGATCACGAATATTCTTCTTAAATAGTAAGGTATGTTTAATCCCACAGAAAATTGATTATTATATTTATGCTCGAGTCAATCCCTTATTAAAAGTATATCTTTTCATTCAGAAATATTAATATTGACAAAAAGTAACAACTCATTTATCTGTGTTATCAATTCGTAAATTATTATTATCAATTTTAAAATAATTGGGATTAATTAGTGCTCCAAATATTGGAATGATTAGTGATTTATTCTTTTAGAAAGAATTAAGAATGCTTGAGGGTTCAAGTATTTACCCGACCCTGTAAAATGAGATTGAGAATGAGAATGAAGACCCTGCTTACCACCTGGCGGCCTCGTGTCCGCAACCCGAAACCTTCTTCAAAGATTCGGTTCCCTATATTTTCGATATTATGTTGTGCGGTTACCTGATCCTTATCGTTCTTCTACCTTAACAGAGGAGTCTAATTTGACTTCTAGAGAAAACTAACCGACTAATTTTCAGTCTTGATCAGGTGTCAACAAACCTCGCAGAACTTACAGAATATTCCAAAATAACAGACTTAATTGCTTCAATCAATAATATCTTCTTTAAATTTGAATTTTTCTTCAGATTATTGAAGTTCGAGCTTGGATTTAATTTAAAAACTTTCCTGTGTTGAAAACTTTTCAGCAGCCTCCTGGCAACAGGGATTTTTTTCCTCATTACATCATTTTAAATTGTTTCTTTCCTCTTGACAAACAAGCCTCTAGCTTCTGCATATAGTAACTGTCCCACGATTTGCAAATTTTCGAACATCCTCTGAAAAACATCTTTTTAGAAAAGTTTTAAGTCAAATGACGTCACTTTTTTGATAATATCAATTATTTATTAGATGCAGGTATGAAAATAAAGAGTTCTTATCATAAAGGGTTATTTATGTCTCATCCTCTTCAATTCCAAAATTGAAGCATCAGATTTCCTAATTGCTTGTATTAAGACGAACGAGAGTACCAGGGAGAAAAGTGACAGGAGAAAGGGGGTTGTTAGATGAAGTTGAATTGGGAGGGGAAAATGCAAAGGATAATTAGCGAAGCTCTTTCAGAGAGTACTGTTGATTCGTCAAATTTTCTTGATTTATCTGAGACACTATCCATTTCTCCAACTTTCTGTTTGCGCAAACTCCGCGTATTGAGAGCCTCTCTTGAAAGTTCCTAAACTCCTCTCCTGTCCCACCTCCACCCCCTGAACGAAAACCACCCCAGCCCCTTTGGTCCCGCTGCCTTCGACGGTCTACCCCGTCTGCCTCCACCCCAATGTCGACGTACTCTCACCAGCCACCTCCTCATACTCCTCTTCCACTTCCTCACCCTTTTCTCCTCTTTCCTCTTACCTACACTACCTCAACCCATTTACTCTTTGAAACTCTCTCGTTGGATCAATACCGGGAAAATAACAAAGGTAAACAGGACCGAGATGAATGACAAATATAAATTATGCATTCGTTTTATGGAGGGATGCTGAAGAGATGAGGGAAAAGGGAAGCAGAAAAAGGGAGGGAAGTTTGAGGATGAGAAATATAAGGGAAGTGGAAAGAGGAATGAGGAAAGGATCGAGAGAGGAGAGAGGAGAAAAAGGGGTGGGAGAAACTTTGACGATTATTCTTTTGAAAGTGTTCTTAGATCCCCAATGACGTCAATGAATTGCGTCAATGGATATAATTTTCTCGGACAGATTTGAAGTACGGATATTAATAACAGAGTTATGTAAATGAAACTACATTAAAAGAATGTGAATCGCAAACAAAATTTCTTTGATCCAAAAGAAAGATTCTGTTGAATTTAATATACAGAGCTGTTACGGAAATAGGAAAACATTCAAATAACCTAGAAAAGTTATTGAATTTTAAAAAAGTCTTATAAATGTCTTGTAAATATTGGTACATACATTCTTCAAACTCAAGCAATTTTAAAACTGTGCATCAATTTTTACAATGTACAAAAATTATTGTATTTAAAATTGAATAGTTCTAAGTGCTTTCATTTATTACTTTCAACGCTTTTTAATTCATCATTGTTCCAATTCGAATTCTGTACCTTTCAATACAGATGAATTGTAAATGTACAATCTCTGAAAGTTGAACTGAATGTAATTTTTTCAAAAATTCCCTTTGATCACCTGGAAATTACCTGAAATTTTGATATAGCAATCCTGATATTATCTGTTAAATATTTCATCAAAGGAAAACCAATTTTATGTTTAATTTACTTACTCTTTGATTTTAAAAAATTATTATTCAAAGCTTTAGATGTAGAGTTCAATATTTTAGAGGTTTTTCATATTTAAAAAAAGTAGAATTTTCTTGACACCTCTCCTAGTATTTTGAAACATTTTTTTAGCATTCTTTAAAGTGATATATTCTATGTTCATAAAATTCATGTTCTATATAGTTACTTCGATGTATACATATTACATATACAATAAGGAAAGTCTGTGAACTTAGGACGAGACTCGGGCTATATATGACTCGAGTGCTCATTTCAGATAGGCGAGTAGCAAAGTTTTAATTTCTTCAGTTTTACGGGACGTTTTATGAGCTGCCGTAATGTGGAAACGTTGCCATGTTACGTCCAGGAAAGGGATGGTGCAAGGATTCATGAAAGTACCCGCTTAAATCCTTGTTTACCCTCGAATCGGGCATTTTCACGATAACACTTGTTTTTCTAGCATTTTATTTCTATAAGCGAACCAATCACTTAGGATATTCAATTTTTTAAATTTATAATATCGTTTTCGAAAAATATAGGGATTTTTGTCTGACGTATGAGTCGAAAAGTCTAGAGTGTGTGAGTAATTGTTGTGCCTGGGTTCGATCCCGGGCACCGGAATCATTTTTATCGTTCTTTTTAATTTTTTTAGTTTCCTTCATCTAAAAATATAAAAATTCTGTACAAACATAACAGAAGGTAATAAATCCGTGGAATTTCGATGCGTTTTCCGAAAGGGAACAAGAGTTTCCGCTTTCTCATAGTCGACGGCCCATCCACGAATTACCATTACGTATTTTATTGCACCTGATCCAGTAGAAAAGCGGCATCTCTCTATTATCGCGGGCGTCATTTCGCTGGTTCAGAATGGTTGGAATTTAGTGCGCATTTGATTTACGAGGGCGTTACACCTGCAACCCTATATACCTATGTACGCGGCACGTCTCACCGCTCACAGGCCATTAAATTCTCTGGTCCTCATCATAATCCTTCATTTCTCTCAATATCTTCCTTGATAACCCCCGCCGGTTCTTCTCCCTCTCGTGTGTAAAAATTCGTTTATATTTCGTATTTTACGACTTTGTTTTTTAGATCGTAATAAACATTTAAATTGATAAATTAAATTTTATGTTTCAAAGTTCTGAAAGTAATAAAAATTATAAGAAATATGCTTTATGTAGTAAAGTACCTTAGAAGAAATTTAATATTGGCTATGCCTTACAGTTATACAATATTTCGCTGGATTATAGATTTATTTTCTATACTTTGAACCCCTTTTAAAAGAAAATATGTATCACATTCCGAACGAACAAAGTTCTAAAAATATAATATATTTTTAAATTAAAACGAGTATGATAATGGAAAATAAAGAAGGGAAATGGGCTGCTTTGCAAATATTTTTCAAACGGAGAGGTAATATAGCAAAAAAAAAAGCTTCGAGAGTATGATACCGATACAAAGGGTGTCAGAGTTGGAGTGAAATGGAATCGCGAAAGGGGGTAACGTGGTGGAAGATGAAAAGTGGAAGAGGGATGAGAGTACAGAAGAGATAGTGTAATAAAGGAGGAAAAAAGACAAATATGTAAGAGGTAGAAATAGAGGAAAAGTGTGGAAGAGAGTGAGAAGGAAAAGGGGATGAAAAGGGGTCGAAGTGGTTGGTGGGAGGAATATTGCCTGGAGCTTTATGACTTTTGGACGACACAGACTTTTACGATTATTAATCCCTATATTTTCCATGGATCTGTTTCATCGTTGAATTCTCGTTCAATGTAGCTCATTCCTTTCTTTACTATATTTTTCATGCGTAACCTGCGCGTCTAAGTGATATAGAAGATTGTGTGTACTCAATAAGCGATCCTTTTTTATCTCTTGTTTCTTGGCCCGTTCTCAATTCTGGATTGAAAAATTGGGGAGAGGAGATATTGAATGGATTAATAAAACTTTGAGTTTTATTAAAACATCGATTTTCAATTTTTAAAAATATAGACAAAAATTAATAATATCACAATATGATTAAGGAAATACTTCTTTTTAATTACTCTAATGTTAAAAATAGATTATCCCAGTCGGAAAACCGACGCTGGCCAGACAATCTTGTTGAGGTTCCAGATATTTAATACGTATTTCCAGTAGAGAAAGGCATTATTGATCAGACCATATTTCCCAAGTTTATCTTCTAAAAAACTAAAACAATCTTTTGATGTCCTTTTGTGATGATAAAAAAGATTTTTATATGGAGTTCTCTTGATGGTTTGTAAAATCTCGGAGTGCGTTGTCGTGTAAGAGTATTATTTTTGTTTATTCGTACAATTCTGACATTTATTTCAATAGTGCTCATGTTATTTTTCAAATAGAAAGCTTCTAGAGATGTTACCCTGAATTTTTCGAAGAAAAATCTAAAAGTTGGTATTTTCGTCATAAAAAAGCAATTACTGATGATTGACGATTCCTAAATATATCCGGAAGATTTTTTTCTTCCTTAATTCATCACAAATTGTGATATATTAAATCTGTATTTTTTCAAATGCCTGTATGATAAATCGCTTTCATTTTTCAGTGATTCATTTCCATTCTTTTCTTATATTAGCCACGTGATCGAGAAATCATTTTATGGTAATGTGGAAAACTGGAAAAAAGTAAAAGGAAATAAGAGAAGGGATTGTCTAGATATGCAGAGGGAGATTAGTTTGGGGGCTAAGAGACTTCTATATCAATAAAAATATCTCCCTTTTCTCCCAATTTTCTTTTCCCTTTTTAAAAAGATCATAAACTTAAAATATGGACATAAAATTGCGAACCGCGGTTTGATAAGAACATTAATAAAATAAAGCAATCTTGCACAAAAGTCGATGAACGTGAAAAGAAATAAATCTTTAATAAAGTAAAGAGGGTAGAACGAAATAGGGGTGAAAGTACAAAAAAAAGAGGATGAGGAGTTTTTGTTAAAGGCAGTCACAATACATTCGTATGTAGGTGGCAGTTTGTCGAAGAAAAGGGAGAATATTTATTTTATTTTATTTTTTCCTAGTTTTCTTCTCTTGTTATTTTCTAACCAAAACTTACTTTTATTTCTTTCTAAATAATACACATAACATTTCTTTTTTTATGTATCTTGTTATAAAACTCTCTTATTCTATTACAAAAAAGTTAACTTAATTGAGATACTTTTCTCTATAATTATGTTTTTAGTATCTTATAAAACAATCGTCTTTAAAAATATTATTGTTCAATATGAAAGGAATTGTTATATCAAATTCAGTAATAAAAGAAAACACGATGAAAATCTCTTGGTGATTTTCATTTTCTGAAAGTGGTTTTCTGTGCTGGAAAGTAGAAATAATATTCCCTGGGAAACTCAAGATGAAACTCCCGGCTCTTTTTACTTAAAAGTACGTCAGAGAGCAATAGCGAAAGAATTTAAATACAGCAGTTTTTAATATACTTAGAAACTTTCCTTCTAGGCAAATTACAATAATTATATAATTTTTAAACTTAAAAACCCACGAGCATTTTAATGTTTATTTATTTTATAGTTTAATTGAAAATGAGGAAGTTATTTCTAATTAATATACGTTATAGAGAATTTAATAAAGCTCTTTTACAGTTCAAACTAAAAGAGGTAACTATCTAAACTTCTTAAAATATGGTTCCACAAGATGAGAGAGAATTTTTAATTAAGATTTATAAACGCTACATCTTTCACTTAGGGCCAGAGCTTATTAAAAACGGAAAGAAAATATAAAAGTCACGTAAAAGTGTTGTAATTCGTAGTTTCAAAGTTTATATAAAATAGAAAAAAATAGAAATAGAAATAAACAGAAAAAAACTTTTCTTTGCAAAAGACAAAATAGCCCAAGTATTAAATTGAACTATTTATTTATTTAATTCCAGCTTTATTAGAAAGAGAATAAAAAATTTTACTTTACGCTAAATTATAAATAATGAACTGAAAAATGTTTTCATAAATAACAAATGAAAAAGAGAAAGCTTTTTCATGTAGGAAGCTGGATTATAAATACAGCATGTCTGGCTAATAATTACTCTTTCTATAGCTTGTCAATGCTAATTTAATGGAAAAATATTAAAAGTCATTAAATAAATTAATAATTAACAAGCCTCGGCTAAATAAAATATGATTAATGACTAAAAGAGGATAAATGATGCAATATACCCCTGAATAAGTACATAGTTTAATAGAATCTTTATAGGCAAATAATAGATTTGTAACTTAGAGTATGGAAGTGGTTGTGAGAAAGGTTGTCCAGGTGCTTGAAAATGTAATCGCCTCGGCGCAGATCGTTGGTTCAAGACGTCCCGCCACTCTCTTACTCTTCTCTCACCCCAAGATTCTCATCCGCCTTCTCACCCCCGGCTGGGGGTGGTAGGTGGCTACCCGGGGGAATCAATAACCGACAAGGGTGCTTGGGTAGTGGGGATCGACGCGGAATTCATTGGAGGGGTTAGCCACGCCTCCGGCACGCGACCAGCACGCGACTAGCATCCCCCCTATCCCCCAACATCGTGGACGTTTCCCTTTGAGCACCCCCGCACCCCAAGAACCTCAAACACCCTCAACACCATCTCCATCCCCAGAAAAGTCCCGTCCCGGCTGGACGCTTTCGTCATCCCTTTCTAGTTTCAATCTGTCCTATCAAACAATATTTTCCTTATTCCTTCACTTCTCTTCAAACTACCCCTTCTAAATTGTGTAACCTTTTACAAAACTCTTATTGAAATATACCTTTATAGAATCATGACTATTTTATCTGAAAATTAGAACAGCGTAATTTTTACATTCATAGGATAGCGCAAGGTTTAATTATATGTAGATTGTAGAATAGTAATTCTATAAAAAAGTTAAGATTGAAAAATAAGGTTTGATATGAACCCATAATAAAAGGATGAAGATATAAAAAATGGGATTATAACCAAGTCGCGTGATTTCCACCGCGTTAAAGATATAAAAATTTTTTTAAGCTCTTTTTATGCCAATAAATTTAATTCTTAAGTCAGAGCTATTTGGAATGAAATGACAGGTTTGAATTCTAGTGAGAATGGTTCATAAAGCAAGGTGAGGTTTTATGGTAGGTCAAATGTCGTACGCGAGACTACAATAGTGGAATAGTGGATAAAGGATGTGGGACATGCGGTTTTACTGTGGGTAATATCGTGTTGTCGCTAAGTCGGTGACTGGAGAGGCAATAGTCAGGCAAACGAGAGAAAGGGTGAATAACCAGGAAGGAAGGAAGGAAGGAAGGAAGGAAGGAAGATAGAATCGATATCTGCGTGGCACGCGCCATCCCCAACCGCTTTAACCACTGACAAGCTCCAACCACTTGGACCCTCTCTCATTCTCTCTCCTCTTCTCTTTTCAACAGTCCTTACGTCGATAGCCCCTAGGTTTCAAATCCCACCTTGTCATTCAGATAAAAGGTCCATTTAAGCACTGGAGATAACAGGTTTCACCCATGCAGATAAGTCTTCAGTTCTAATACGGAATATACGCCCTAATTAAATCCTTTCAGACTCTTTCTGAATGATCCCTTTGATTTCATTGTCTTTCTCAGTCTTTCTTCTTCAGAGAAGATTAATTGAAGTACTTTCTATATATAATTCTATAATCGCTCAAATACCTTTTCATACGAGTTATCAGTTGAATAAGAAAAGTATCTAATGAGCAATTAACATTTCTTATGAAATAATTACTCTTTAAGACCGTCTTTTTAACGATTCAAAAACTAGTCCAACTGTGAAAACTTCCGAAGTGAAATATGTATAAAATTTTATAAAATTCTCCTCAAATAAATCATCTCTTCCATATTTTGTATTTTTCATCTGACAGAAAATTGAAGGACGAATCCCTTGAGGAGAAAAATCTATCGTTTTACGGATATTCACAGTCCGGTTGTTCCAAGACTCGACAGCTTAACACAATATTCGTGGTAACGAACTAAAGCTCTTACCATTAGGAAATTCGATTTATCGGTTCGTGGACACTGCTAGAGACATTTTATTTAACCAACAGACCAGAAACTCCATTCAGTTCTTTCTACAATTCATTTTTCTGTAATATTTATCAAAATTATTATCGAAATTTTCACAGGAAAAAAGCTTCACCTTTGTTATATGTTAGCTATTAGCTTCGTAAAGCTCCAACAAACGTGAGACTCAATTTAAAGCTAGATTTATGCTTATTTTTTTGTTCTAAAAAACTTTTTCTACGTACTCTTTAGTTGACTTCGTAATCTTCCTATTAGAGAAGATTCAGATAGACGAAATTAATTTAAATTCAAGTCAGAACTTTTCAGTCTTGCGATAAATCGACCAAGTTAGTTTCGTATTGTACGAAAACTTCGCATGTACTCAAGACTGTTGATTGTCTGAAGTAACTCATTACTCATTCATAAACAAATCGGACATTTTTTTCATATAGGCAGCTACTATGAATATATACCATTCACCAGATATTTTGAGAGCCCTAGTTTTCCCATAAATCATGATAATATTTGAAAACTCTTATTTTTGTGACTCGCTCTTTAAGAGCTTCGAAATCGATGAAATGGCATCAGCAAACCTAACAATAACCGTTATTCAAAAAGTTATGATACAAAACTACACAAAATCTCTGCCTTTCCCCCCGCCTCCTTACATTTCTTGGAATTTGAAGCTTTAAAAAGAAAAATACATTAGTAATAGTAGTCGCAAATCAAAAATGGAAAACACATTTTCATGCCCTTTCTTCTTCTTTCATGTAAATATTTGTTTGCGAAACATACGCTCATTTCTCTCATTCCGTGGAATATATTTCTCTTGTATTTTGTGCTTCCCCTGACTGGTCTATACAACCCCTTCTCCCAGACATCCCAACCCCAATTCTCTCGACCACCCCCACAAAATCTACCTCCAGGAACCCTACCTACCCCCAAACCTTTTCATCTTCTTTCAACTCACCCGGCAATCAATTTCGAACTCGAATGTAATACTTCAGTGGAATATAAGATTGCAAGTCTGTGAGTTCAACCAGACCACCTCAAAATACTCCGTTAGTCAAATTTTATATTTTAAATAATAACTTCGTAATTGCGAAAATTACTCAATTAATTCATAAGGTTTAATTCGTTAATTTTGACATTTTTTAAATGAAATCAGAGATGAACCTCATAGAACATTATTCAATATTGCTATGCGCATAATTTAGTTAGACTGATATAACGAAATTCGATAATAATTTCTAAGGAATTTATGCGGATATTAGGAAGCAAAGCATTCCATTCACATTCCTTGGAAATTGGTTGGACATAAAATTCTATTTCGTGATAATTCCCAGTGATATAATGAAGGAATATTTTATTTTATTGGAATATATTAATTGGGAGAGAATAATCTGCTTTTCGGATTTTTGATGAAATTAAAGTCCTACAAAGTATGGCAAATTTAAAAGTTTAAAAAATACTTTATAGAAAATTGGTCTACTAAAGAATGTATTTATCTTCTTTTTCCCTATTTGCGTAAAAATATCACCCCATTCACACCCTGTTTTTGATAGAAATGGAGATATAAGATCCGGCAATTTATATATTTAAAAATTTTGTAGTAATATACTATAGGACATTGAAGATTTATGTGCATTTCCGGAAGCAGAATAGACAACAGGAACTGTAGAGAAAAACACTTTGAGATTAGAAAACTGTTTTCCTTGAGTAAGATGAGTTACAATACACAATCTGCATAACCGTAATTCTAGCTTCTAGCCTCCATTATGCTTCTTGTTTAATGTATTTCTGAGCTTTTGATGTTGTTTTTTCGAGGGACGCACTTTTCGCATTAATGTTTTTCTCACACCTCAATTGTAAACGTTGACTGTAATATTCCTCTTTCATTTCACTAAGAGCTACCTCTCTTGTGAACGATCCATTTGCTGTTTCCTTTCTGTGGTGACTTTTCCTTTTCTTATATATCTTCACCCTCAGACTCTTTTACTCGTTGTCAGAAAGGTCAGAAGGTCAACGTACCCTTCCAAAAATATTATCACTCATGAATAATTTCCAAACCTGCAGAAAAATTCAAAAATTACATTTCGTATTAAATATTAGATTATGGAAATTATATATAAAATTTATATAGGTCTTAAAGTATATATTAGGTATACTGATTTATTAGTAAATCTTGAATATGACGAAAGTTTATTTTAGAAAAACGTAAAAACTCGCTCTTGTTGTGAATTGAGTAAGTTGAAGGGTGGTAGCATTTTTCAAGAAATAACCTGTCAGCCTTTGGAAAGATGGGTAGTGAAAACATGAAAAATAGTTCGTTCCGCCAAGAAAGTCGGCGAGAGAACGAGAAATAAAGCTGCAAGCTCACCCCTATCCCCGCCCCTTGTCATCCTCAAACTCCCTTCCATCGCCTGCAGCCTCATTTTAAAGTTTCAAAGGAAAAAGTGGAAATACTTAAACTCGAAATGAAATTTCGAAAGAAAGCAAGAAGAAAGAGGAAGTCGACTAAAAGTTTCCCTCTTTCCATTGAAAATTCGCGATATGAGCTCGACAACGAAAATTAGAACACGTCTGAGCGTATAATATAAGGATGAAATACCGAGTAATCGGTTCTTTTCAACAAAGTTTCTTTTTAAGATTATACACTCAGTGAACACGGAAAATTATTCTTCAGGCTAGATTCTTATTATGAAATCAAGTTTATAAACAATGTATTATTTCAATTTCAGTACATATTTACCAAAAATATAGTTTGCCCTTTAAGTTAACGCTGCAGACGTTAATAACAAAGAAGTCGATACTCACTAAATATGATTTTATTCTAGTAATTAAGTAACTAAAGTCGAATTTCACAATTTACAAGTTTACATTTAAAAAAAAAATCTTTTACTTGAAAGTATAGATATATTTAATAAATTACTTTAAATATCCTATAAATATCTCAAAATAAATATTATCGAGGTAGATGAATTTCGTTCTTTTGATAAAAATAGCAGAGAATTGTTATTTGTCGTGAAATGGACAGTATGGCAATGAAAGAGACTTCAGAAACGTCCAGACGTTTGCGTTTGTCCAACCCATCAATGGATATTCTATTTTAATATCGCCGAATAATTTTTCAGTTTTATTTGAGATTTCTCTTTTCTCCTTTTCGTTTTTTGCTCCACCTAAAATAATTTTTAAATCCGGTCTTGTCAGTTTTAAATTTTGTGACGCCTCTTGCGGGGATTCATTCAGGAAAACTACACTTGCATCATATCTACAAAGTAGGAAAAAATATAATGTAAAAATCTTTCTATTTCATTTGAATGTGTTTAATTAAAGTATTTAAGAAAACTTACGTTTCTGCTGTTCGCGTCGGAAATTCTTCCTCTGCAGGAGAACTGATACCTTGTTTACAATATAAAAATTCTAATTTGTTTAAACTAGTCTGTGTTCCTTTACTCGCAATAAACGCTAAATGTAACAAGACAGTTGATTCAGCATTGTTATCAAAATAAATTGCTACTTTTTCCTTTTGCTGATAAACGGATCTGTAATTTAAAACAAAGATTTTTTTTAACTTGAATGTAATTAGACAATTTTAAAATTAAAGAAAAAGCAATTACTTGATTTTATTGAAAGAATCCTCGTAGAGAATTCGTCGTTCATTTTGTTCATCCAAAAATCTGTCCCACTTTCTTACAACATCTTCCAAGGGAGAAGGATCGTAATTAATTAAAATATTCGTAGGGATTAAACTACAGAATTTTTCTCTTGCTTTTTGTGTCTCGGATTCATTATCACTCTCTATTGTCACCCGAGCCTTGTAATAACTGCAAAAAATTACATTATCTTATCCATTTTCGAAATTTAGTATCATATAAAAATAATGTGTACAGTGTTGACATTACCTATGAGAAGAATCAGGATAGGATCCAAAAGTTACATTAGGAAATTCTTTGTCAACGGATGTAAGAGCATCAGCAAACACTTCTTCTCGGGCATTCAAATAAAGTTGACTCGTAAAGAAATTCTTACCAGTACGAAATAATTTCTGAAAAGGAATTTATGAATATGAAATAAAGTTTTTTGCCATTTCTAACTATTGTCTAAGGTGTGAATTGGTTTCAAAAAATACCTCGCATAAGGATTCGAAAGATCCCTGGAGGAAGTTTGGTGAACCAGGAAAAACGAAAACATTTTTCAATGTTACGCAAGGATAATTCAAGGGTCTTCCACTTTCTCGGTTTACTCCAAAATTTAAAGAAGCATCTTTTGGAATCTGTAAATATTTGTATTATATTAGCAAAATACTAAATTTCTATTTGACGATTGATTAATTATGTAATCATTTTATAAGACTCACGTAAGCTAACTTGAATTTTGGAGAAGAAGCACTCTCGACTCCGAATTTATTTTTCACAATATCCACTAAGGTAGGGTGATAATGAAGAGGACTTCCAAATGCTTTACTAAGACCTAAAATTATTTTTAAAAAAAGATTTAAATGTATGTGAAAACTTAACATCCTGATTTAGTAATAAAGAGAATTATTTTAAATCGGGGAAGGCAAAAGCTGTAAAGCCTGTAATAAATTCACAAATTATCATTATAATTACCCTCGAAGGTAACATCATCATGTGTAGGTCCAATTCCTCCAGAGGTAATTACATGAGTATATTTACTAGAAAAATCGCGAATTTCATTTGATATTTCGTCAACATTGTCACTTATGACGGAAATCTAAAACACCAAGCATATTTTTCTTATAAACATTAAACTCTTGAAAATAAACTATTTAATTATATAATAATCCTGGAGTTAAACCAACCTTCTTTACTCTAACTCCACATTTATATAGAAGATTGCATATAAAATGAGAATTTGTGTCCTTTACTTGAGCCTTTAATATTTCATCTCCAATAACTGAAAAGAAGAGATTAGGAAAATATAATTTCAAAAATCGATATACAAAAATTCAATATTAAAAGACTTACTAATTATCCCAGCAGTTTCATTTGTCTTCGAACTATTCTGAATTTGCCGAATCATGTTTAGGTAATTTTTAACAGTCTTACTAAAAATAATACCACTGGAAGTACTGAGTGGTTGCATTTCTTAATTTATAATGTCTTTCTTCTTAGAAATAACTATTGATTATTATTTCTTCTTTTTTGAACCTGAAATCATGGAAACTTTTATTAGTTACTTTTAGAGAAATATTAAAAACACATGTATCTCGCATACATTGTTGCTGTAAACAGGGCGTTGGGCCCAAATCTTAAGCTCAAAATTCAATTCTCCATTTTACTCAACGAAAACTATAGATAAATATTTTTTCGCTCTGTAGCGCTAATCTTTTTTCAAATATAAGACTGCGTGCAGAGCGAAAAAATGAGGAATTCAAAATCTGACTTCAAAAATGAATATTTTCATTTTACTTAGAAAATATTTGAATTAGACATTTTATCGCTCTGTGTGCATAATTATAGTTAAAAATTGATTAATGCTACAGAGGGAAACAATTCAAAATTTAATATTTGTTGAGTAAAATGAAGAAATCGAATTTAAAAAGGAAACAAAAATAATTGCGCGCGTTTTGGTTTCCTAGACAATTAATGAAAAGAATCATCAACAAACATCTTTTGAATTTTTCGAAGTACACCCCTGTGACTCACAATTTCAGTAATTTAAATTTTGATGGAATTTTTTGTATATTATCTATATATATGTCATTCAAAAGAGGTTATGTTCAGTGATCTTTTTATAAAAGTTATTCGCCTGCGTAGTTGACAGTATTTGTTTCAAAATCAAAGTTTCGTGAGAAAGTGATAAAGAATACATAAAATAAACGTGAATTACATTTAATTATTATAATAAGGTGGTCTGGGTGACGAAATATGGTAATGTCTAGTGCATTGTTGAAAACATCTTCAGCAAACTCACCGAAATCATTGTTCAGATTTTTGATACGAGAATGTCGAAAGTTGCCAAAAGGAGCACAGGAATTTTATAGACACTCTATTAAACAAGTGAGTCCTTTTCTTTTGTTAATATTCAGATGAAAACTTATTTATAAAAGCACCTCCGAATCCTATGAAAACTCGTGTTGACTCTTTTTGAGTTACATAACCTCATATTCTAATTAATTTTTCTGTAAACATCAATTTATTAATCATGATTCTTAATTGTTTTTAAAGAGCTTTAAACAACACGTTGAGGAACCAGATCCAGAACGTGTTAAACAAATAATGGAAAAAGCTTTGACTGATGCTAAATGGGTTATAGAAAAGGTGATTAAAAAACGTCAATATAAGTTTATTTATAATAGATTTAATTTAATATAATCGAATAATTATAACTTTATAGGATTCAAGTGAGTATCAAACAAATAATTGAAAATATTTGTATGTTTTAGTATAAAACCACTTCCGAAGCTGTAAAGAAATAGATACAAATAAAATTTGTAAGAAATCCTTCATTTCTGGAAAAATTACATATAATGGAATTTGAAACAATAATTAGCAAACAATGCGATGAAGATGAAACTCAGTTTTGGCACGCAATAGATATTTGGTTGAATAAACCTCATGTCGTGAATCGTAGAATTTTAGCTTCTTCTAGAATACTCACTTGTGATTTTCAAGGAACAGAATTCGAGATTAACAGTTGGATTGAAACCGCACAATTCAATGCTTTCCTTTCACAGGAGAATATTTCAGAAGAGTTGATCTCTTCTTCAGAACTCTTTAAAGATTCCAACATTAATTTAAACAATGTCAGCTTTCTTGATTTAGAAAAGTGCAAAAAGTATATAAAAATCTCAAAGTTGTTGCCTCGAAATCCTGAAATATATTCTCCAACCATTGAAGTGACAATTATAGAAAAGGAAAATAATTCAATCACGTCTTATTACAAATGCCTTTTGAATGAAAAACAATCCCTGGGTTTCAAATATCCATATAGAATATGTTATCAAAATAATCAAATTTCCATCAGCTGTAAGAAGTTAGAAGATAAAAATGATCCGAGCTTGGAGTGGATCAAAACCCAATTATTTCCCCGATTAATAAAGTGGATCGATAGCAGCGATATTAAAAACGATTTTGTAAACGGTTCCCTGAATTTAATACCAACAGATAAATATTCAGAATTATATGGTCAACTTAAACAAAAATACGGACCAAAAATCGTGAAAATGTGGCCAGAAAATACCGATCCTTCGAAGTTTGTTTATGAAGATATTGCTATTGCAACTTATTTGTTGCTTATATGGGAAAAAGAAAAAATTGATTTGGGATTAAAGGAACGACAAACGTTTTTGGATTTGGGATGTGGGAACGGTTTGCTCGTTCATATTCTTTCCAGCGAAGGACACAAAGGATTAGGAATTGATTTAAGGAAAAGGAAAATATGGGATTGTTTTCCAGAAAGTACACATTTAGAAGTACGAACAATAATACCATCATCAAAAAGTTTATTTCCAGACGTGGATTGGTTAATAGGAAATCATTCAGACGAATTAACTCCCTGGATTCCTGTAATAGCAGCTCGAAGTTCCTACAAATGTCGCTTTTTCCTTTTACCTTGTTGCTCTTACGAATTCGATGGAAGAAAATATCAAAGGCAAAGCACATCACGAAGTCAATATTCAGATTATATGTTCTACATAAAAAAAGTCGGTGAGGACTGTGGTTTTAAAATAGAAGTCGATAAATTAAGAATTCCCTCAACCAAAAGAACTTGCATCATCGGTACAAAAAGAACTTATTCAATAGAGGAAAACAGAGAGGAAAAAATTAAAAGAATCATTGAAGAAAGAGCCTTGAATGTTAGCTCTCCTCAAACTCAAGAAGAAAATCAATGGTCGAGTGATTTTAAACCTAGAGAAACCGTGGAAAGAGTGCGAAATTGTACTCAAATTGATAAAAATATAATCACTGAAATTGTAGATACAGTATCTAACCTCCTTCTATCAAAAGCTCGGATAATTTCCTTAAAGGATGAAAGGACTTGGAATGCCGGTGGTCAATTTGAATTAAGTGAACTTGCAAAAATCATTTCATCCGAAAGATTAAAGTCATTAAAGAGCGAATGCGGAGGTTTACAGACTTTGTTAAGAAACAAGAGCTACATATTTTGCGTCGAAGGGGGAAAAGTTCGATTTCGAATGCCTGGAGGTGAATGTACTTTAAATCGAAAACGGAGAAAAAATTCAAAAGAAGATAAAAAAATTCGGATAAAGGAAAAAGCGTGTTGGTTTCATGAGAATCATCCGGACGGTTGTCCTCTGAGTGATCAGGAATGCAATTTCAAGCACTAATTTAATATAATATGAATAAAAGAGACCATATTTGTTTCAAAAAGATAGGTTTTTTATTTATAGAACGTAGAAATTAGCACTAAGGAAGAAGTTAATCTAAGATTTTTGAGTCACGTGGCTAAATTTACAATAACAAAACATTAGTTATTTTAAAATGATAGTCTTTTGTTTTTAGAACATAGCAACTTATCGTACACTAGTTTGATAAGAACACATCGAGTTAAGTAGCTCTTATAATTATTTTGAGTATTTCGGCTTCAGTCGAAACAATTCTGTTCCGACAGGCACAGATGCTTCTAGACTTCTAAATTAGAATATAATCTTTATCAATCGCGTTTGTCGTTCTAAACTATTTATATACATTTATTAGTGATAACGAAATGCAGATACATCAGTCGATCACAATTGCAGACTGTTGTACAGGAATCACTGACTGAATGCTGCACTCAATATATTAATTATTTAAGTTTAAATTCGTAAGGAAAAAATAGATTTGAATTTTTAATTCATTCCATGAGGTCGTGCTTAAAATTTAGTGCAAAAGAAACTAGAAACTTCAATATCAATATTTGACACTTAATGATGTGAAGGTTCTTAAATTAGAATAATACATTTTCTCCGATGAGAATGTAAAAATAAAATAAATTTTTCAGCACTAGCTAAACTACTTAATTCTCAATTTTTCAGTCAAACTCTCAACATTCGGATTACTTTAAAAACTCAACAAGCGAGATGTCATCAAGACCTAGAATTCTGGTATCAACTGTGTTTTCCTCTATAAATTTCGATGGCTGTCCCCTCCACAATTTTTTTGTTTCGGGAGCTTCGTCTTGATGAACTCGCTTAAGATGTGTTTGTAAATTCCCTTTCTGGGAAAAAGAATAAGTACAGTACGGACAATTATGAGGACGATCTCCCGTATGGTGTTTTTGGTGCATTATGAGAGTATTTTTCTGCGCGAAGGCTTTGTCGCAAAGCTCGCATTTAAAAGGCCTCTCGCCAGTGTGGATCCTTTTGTGTCTCTCGACCTGACAAGGTTTCCTAAATACTTTTCCACAAATGTCACATTCTCGCCTCGGTGTTCCACTCTTCGAAGTTTTAGGTCCAGTGGAATTTTGAATATTGCAATTCTCGATACCAGAATTCGAAATATTAGAATTAGAAATACTAGAATTAGAGACGTTAGAAGTCGAAACCATACTGTTGTCTCCAACTTGTACAACTGCTGAGCAGTTGTTCAAAAACCCTGATTGTTCCAAATCAACAGAATTCGATTCCTGGGTGATTATAATATTCTCGGAGTCCGTTGAGTTAAGAATATCGCCCTGAGAATTCTCCAATTGTAAATTAGCTAATCCAGGAAGAACGGAGTCCTGGAATGTTACGTAACCGTCAGGTTGGATTGTCATGAGACCATTGGCAAGTAAGAAGTGCAAATTGGCTACAAGTTGATTGCTTTCGCTGACAGAAAGGACAGAATTATTGTTTAAAACGGTTCCATCAGGATTGAAAGTGATTTGGTCGGTGAGAGCAGAAGCATCAATAGTAACCGTGTCTAAGTTGGAAAACTCTATTTCATCCTGTGGAGGATCTTGAATCGCATTTTCGGCGTTGATGGACTCGATTGCGTTTTCAACATCGGCGACGACACTTGCGATAGCTGCAGTTTTTCTTTGCTTTGGTTTCCGAGGTTTATTCTCTTTCTGTTCTTTAACATGAGACAACAGGTGCACTTTTCGGTGACCTGAAGTTCGGAATCGCAAGTCGCAAACTGGACATCTGAATGGTTTAGAGCCTAGAAATAATAATTACTAATTAATAATTAAGGATTTTATTCATAATTTACACAGAAGTCACTAGAATAATTTTTTACTGTTCATTCAAATTTCTACGCTGAAAAATTTGTAACGTAAATTTTTTAAGAATAATTTACCTGTGTGCAACCTCATGTGGACCTTCAAACTTCCCTTCGTTGCGAAAAAACTATTGCAAACATGACAACTGAAAGTTTTCTTGCCACTATGAATTTGCATGTGACAATCAAGTGTACATTTGACTGCGAAGCTCTTGCTGCAAAATTGACATTGATACGGTCTTTCTCCTGTGTGAGTTCGAATGTGTCTTGTGAGATCACTAGGTTTTCGGAAAGTCTTTGGACAGAATATGCATTTATTCTTCTCTGGTTTCTTCTCTTCTTTGCCCTTCAAATTCTGAAGCTAATAAAAAAAAAACATAAAAATCTTCATGCCACAGTGAATTAAATTAAAACTAATAATTAAAATTAAACTCTGTTAAATAAATACCTTAAGCCTTTCCATGATATCTGCAGAGTCTAACAAAATTTGCTCAGATATTTTCACGTCCGTATTCAGAGTACATTGATCATTAGAAACGTTTTCAAATTTTATTTCTATAGGGAGTGATTCTTTTTCAGAACTATCGGCCTCCACAACCCCAGTGAATAATTCATCGTGTGTTTGAAGGTGAATTTCCATTTGTACTTTATTCGGTAATACTTTATCGCATATAATACATTTATATTGGCTGGAAATGAAAAGATAAATTTGTTATTCTCTCTAGAATCGAGAGTTTGAGAGAATTAAAACTGTCAATTTGTAAAAACTCACTTTTTAGCAGCGTGCATTTTTAGATGTCTACTCAATCCGCCATTTGTGCAAAATTTTAGGGAACATTCCATGCATTCAAACTCCTTCTCACCCTGATGAGTTGTTAAATGTTCCTAAAACAATTGAAATCGTTAATATTGATTTCCAAGATACAAGAATTTCTGCTTTTATTCAATTTCTCTTTTTATGAGAATATCACCTTTAATTCAGAAGCTGTGAAACCGTTTTTCCTACACATGTGACACTGGAGTAAATGATTCGATTCGATTAAATCATTTTGATTAGGTTCAGGATCTTTCGCTGGTGAATTAATATGCATTAAAGCCGTAGCTTCAATTAAATTATTTTTAGTGGTTTGAGTTTCTTTTGTTGCTGAAGCGATGTGTTCTTCAACATGATATATTAAATCCAATTCTCTCTCGAATAGTTTATCACATATTGTACACCTATACAAAAATTAAAAGATGAAATTAGGAGCGTAATTACCACTTGAAATTATTCTAATTTTAAATCTGAGAAATTGCAAATCTACTTACGAAAACATAAATTGATCCATATCTCCTGAAATGCTGATATTCGTTTCTTCCACTTTTGAATTATTGTTGAAACTCTGAACCTCAGTCCCATTAGTTGTGTCAGCCTTGGCGATAATTTTTGAATACTTTCTGAATGTTTGAACCGGCTTGGAAACTTCAAGCTGAGTTTGCATTGGACTGACAATCGTTAAATGCTGTAATGGTTTTTGAGTCATTTCCACAGAACCAGTTGTCACTGGAATGGACAAATGCTGCTCTTCTTGCATAGATCTGGGCAAAATATTTGCCATGCTAGTCGTTGTACTCGATTCAATTTCAACATCCATGTCTCCATTTGTCTTCAATAAAAATTAATAAAGTAAATAATTTCCTATTTTTAAAAAGCCCTTATGATAAGGTACATATTTAGATGATTTTTTTCTACCTGCAAGGAGATCTGATTTATGTCGAATGTGTCGAATTGAGGTGTAAATATATGAGTATTGACTTCATTATTCGTAACGGATTCTAAGGCTTTATCACTATCATAAATAATACTCAGGACGGGCTGATTCCTCGAGTCGAGAGAAGAATTTGTTTCTATTATTGGTTTAGATATTGAGTTTTCTAATCCGAGGTTCATTCCGATATTGATGAGCTGCTGGTTCAAAGTTTCTTCTAGTTCTCGAATATTCTCCTAGGGAATTAATATTATCTCATATATTGTATTTTAATTTGAGCCTAAGTTGATTATAAAATAGATATAAAGTTCTAAACATATAATTAAAGAACATAATTTAATAATTATAAACTTACCGCACTAAGTGTGTCTTCTCCGGAATAATTTGGCAGAGTAATTGTGCCCGTTTCATCGGCATGTAATGTTTGAGTAATTCCTAAATTTACACTACCAGTACTCAGGACGTTTTCTACGAAAAAAAAATTATATTTGACCAGACACCTTTAAATTTTAAAGATTGGGAACAAATTTTAAAACAGAAAATAAACCGGGAGAGGACTCCAAATATCAGATACTTACGATGAACACTTTCTGTGTCAGAGATTGGAATGTGGATTTTATCTTTGTTCTCCACCACAATGGGTTGATACTGACCAGAAAAATTATCTGTAAAATCAACAGACTGAGTCTGAAATGGCACCGTAATTTCATCCCCTAAAGAAAGAGTTTCAGGTACTGAATCTTCTTTTTTATTCTCTGGACTTTCTTTCGGACTGTCCATAACCATAATAATTTTCGACTGCATTTTCTGCTTCTCCACTTGCTAGAGAAAAATAGAAATTATGCTTTCAAAATTCAAACCAAAAGACAAAAAGAATAGAACCTCGTTCATGCGAAAAATTAATTGGTTTCCTTTGGATTTTTCACCCACCTGTAGAGCCAATTCGGCCTTGTGAATTTTCATGTGCTTTTTGCAGTTGACGGAAGTTTTAAAGGTTTTATGACAATAGGGACACATGAAAGGCCTTTTATTGCTGTGAGTAATTAGGTGTCTCTTCATGCTACTATGCGTTGTAAATTTGGCATTGCAGACTGTACAACTGTGCGGTCTCGCATCCTCGTGAGTTTGCAAATGCGACTTCAGAACACTGTTCGAAGTGAATCTCCTGCGTTGAATTAAAAGCGAGAGTTCAGTCATTATCTCTTAATGCTTTTGCAAATTAAATTAAAATTATATCTCTATCTAAAAATCAATAGGGCCATTGAATTTTTAAGCTTGAAGGATAAATTAATCTGTCGTGCAGATTGCAGGCATCCGAGAATTTGCTACTTTATAAAAAATAAAATATTGCAAGATAATAAATTGTACCTATCACATTTCGGGCATTTGTAAGGTTTTTCTCCGGTGTGTCTTCGATGATGTTGCTTCAAGTGACTCGTTTTTCTAAAGGCAGCACTACACATTGTACATTTATGGGGTCTAGCTGAATCTCCACCTTCGTAGACTTGTTGTTTCTTCGATTTTACTTGAGCTACACTAATTTTATTCCCCGCATCGCTGATAAGTAATGGTTCCTTCAAAACTATTTGGGGAACGAGACTTTCTACTTCTGGAGATATTTTCGTCTTAGGTTTGGAGTGGCACTTCATGTGATTTTTTAACAAAGAACTTCCACTAAAAGACCTCTTGCAAACGTTGCATGTAAAGGCCCTTGTATGCAACCTATACAACATTAATTAATACATAGAACACTTTAAATTACAGAATATATTTCTTTAGAATTATAATTACCTTGCGTGAGCGGTAAGACTGCTACGAGTTGTAAATACATTTTCGCATGATCCACATGGAAATTTCTTTGTGGCAGAATGTGTCCGTTCATGCCCCACCATTGTTGATTTTAAAGCGAAGGTGCGACTACAGTACGAACACTAGAAAAGTAATTAATTATCATTCATTAAAAAAATAATAATCTATAAAATCATTTTTTTTAAATCTAAACTTACCCGAAATGGTTTCTCCTGCGTATGAATTCGTAAATGTCTTATGAGATCCGAAGGCTTTTTGAACTCTTTCTGACAAAAGGTGCAGGTAAACCAAAGCATGTCGCCAACATGTCGCTGCTTAATAGTGACATATTTTCTAATAATGCGAAAAGAGAAACAGAAATTGTAGAATTTGTGTACATATAGCTTTGAATTTTAATTATTATATTTTATTAAAGTGCGAAAAGTACCTTCCATCGCCATCTGCATTTCTATCTAATAATGTCACCATCATTGTTCGTCCCTTAGATTTTTTAGCCGCTTCTGAAAATTAAAATTCGATTTTAAAATTGCTTAAAATAAAACTAAACTCTTTGAATTTTGAAATATAAAGAAATATGAAGAGAAATCTAAAATAAATACCAGCTTGTTCTTCTTTGCTCGGAAGTCCGCTATTTTCCAAAGCTTGTTGCAAGATATCACTATTATCCTTTTCAGTTGAATCTGCTGGATTTTGAACCTCAGATTCAAGAGAAGCAAGCTGTGACATGACATTTTCCACAGTTGCTTGCATATCTGCGTCTGAGGTCGAACTATCACACTTTGGATTCTCTTCCTGTAATTTAAATAAGTAGATTATACTGAGAAATTAAAAATAACTTTATTTTTCGTTTCTTGGGTGTAAATTTTACCTCAATAGGAAATGCGTGTCTTCTCTTCAAATGTGCATTTAAGCTTCCTAACTTTTTGAAGGCACAAGAACAGTATGTACATGCATATGTCTTACTTTCATCTGTTAGATTGTGCACCCTGTGGATGTGCGCGTTTAGGTTTCCTAAGAAGAAAAACAAATTTAGAATGCGGTAGGGAGCAAACTAGAAAATTGGGGTTGGAAGTACATATTTCTTGAACCGAAACTTAGAACAATGAAGCTGAGGTTTAAAAATCTCAAATGAAAGAAAAATAATTTTTATATCACATACCCTTTTGACTAAATCTCGCACTGCAAAAATTACAAGTGTGTGGCCTGACTCCATCGTGTTGCGACATATGAATCTGAAGCGAACCTTTTTGTGTGAATCTTCTACTGCAAACTGTACACTAAGGAAATAAAAAACTTTAATTGATTTCGATTTGAAGATCAGGATAAATGAATATTATCGCAGGATCTTCAACTTTACCTTGAATGGTTTTTCTCCTGTGTGAACTCTGATATGTCTCATCAGCTGACTTGGTTTTTGGAAAGACTTCAGACATATTTTGCACTTGTACATTGTCTTGTGCCTTGTCCCTCTCTTCGTCTGCTTCACTAGCTTCGTTTGTAACTTTTTAAAATCACAGGATAAACACAATTACAATTCTCCAAACTTGAGTTGATATTAGGTAAACCATTCTTTGAAAAATAAACTTACCCTGTAGTGTTCTCGAATGTGTTGTCTGTACAAAGCTGGCTGAGTGAATTGTTTGTGACAAAGCTTGCACTTCCTGACATCCTCGGTCGTCCATTTCTCGTTGTGAAGTTTTAGGTGAGCGTCGAGTTGAGCCTGTAATAAAAAATTTGAAATAATTAAATCAACACATTTGAAACTGTCGTATCTTCAAAAGCAAACCAATATGGATTTAAATGAAATTTTTTTCGCACTTAAAATGAAAAGCATTAGTGTCAGTCGTTTGTGTGGGTGTGAGATTAGAATATTAGATGCAGTGTGATAATAATATCCGGTCAGGGGATTTTTTTACAGGCTTATCAGTCTCGTCCATGACAACGGGTCATGGAACTCTTTTACTTTTCAAGAAACTGTAAATATTATCTAGAAATTTATTAGGATCTCAGTATACAAAATTCTTTAAAGGGTTAATAAGTAGGAAATTTCATGTACATTATTTTCAAAGATTTTTTTAATTTGATTACCTTGTAATATTGGGCACCAAGGCCTAGGCCGAAATGAAAAACTCGAGAGCAGATGTTCAAAAGAGCAAAATTCAGACAATCTGCAGCGAGTGTCATCGCAAAAGTGTTCATAAAAAAACATACATCGAGCACTTTCTCTCATAATTTTAAAGCCACCTTCTCTCGAAAAATACACTTGAACACAATCTGGTTTTCAATAATCACATTGAGAGTGGTGTTTTCAAATAAATTCTCTCATTTTGATAAACAGCTTTTCTCAATAATCCCTGGTATATCAGATTGGAAAACATAATTTTTTCTGGTTTCACTAAAATTTTCAATCTGTTTATCACCCACTTTTAAAAACATTGTCGGCAAAGTAAAAAAGTTCTTCACTTTTAACACACTTAGATTTTATCCTCTTTCAGGTCTTCACTTTTTTCAATCAGAATCTTGACCTAACCAATTATAAAATACTATTTTTATTATATGAAATATTTTTTAAAGAAAAAAGTTCTTGTAGTGTCAGATTAGGAACTTTTTTTATTTGAATAGACAATTCTTATTATTTTTAAATAAATTTTTACTGTGTGGAGATAGAAATCGTGTTCAATGATTTTAATGTCTCCTGGGTAATTTCAAAAGTAGAAATTTTAAATATTAAAAATACTAAAGGAAGTTTTAATATATAAATCGAGTTTAGAATAGGATTGGAACAAGACGCATTCTATTAAGACAAACGCGTTTGCATCACTGAAGTTGAGAAGAGTTCATTATTTTATCATCTATCGGTCGAGGCGCTCAGGAAGTTACAAACTGCATTGCTCACTCTTTTCTATCTTGCTTTCGACTTTTGAAATCTCGGATAGATAAAATAGAAAATAGCAACAGAAATTAGAATTCTTTACCCCTTAGTAAATTCCATTTATTTAATTAACAAATGAATTAAATTTTTAATTCTGTGAAACATTAACTTTTATTTATAAATTTCTATATCGAAGCGAAGTCTATTTCCAAAGGCAATTTCGAGTATTTCATTACTTTGCCTAGGTAATTTGAAACGAATTACTTCTCGAACGAGTTTATTAGATTGGTACTATTTTAGCCAAGTCGTTAAAACATGCTCAAGCTCTAAAGGAGAAAGTTGTCGAGCTTTAATTCCAGGGTTCAAAAACCTTTACACTCAAAAAAGCAAACCAAAGAAAATCTTTTTTATATTTAGTCCAACTAATTTATCGAGATTTTAATTTTATTTTTCGAGTTCATCAAATTATTTAGTTAAAGATCAAGAAGAAATAGAGAGCAATTCGCAATTCGAAGAAACGTGAATATGCCACTAAAAGACACTTTAGAATCTTCCATGAATTATTAGCGAGAATAATTGTCGTGTCAAGTATCACATTCTGTCACCATCACAATTTCTGTCACGATGCAAACGAGATGCGAGAAGATTATAAATCTGCATTCGATACAGTTAGTCTTAATATTTGATAAAATCTAATAACTATATAGAAAATTACATTTAAATGAAATGGAAAATTAAATTAGATATGAGCCAAGTTTTGAGATCTTTAATTTTTAATAGTTAAAAATAAATCTTGATTAAAAATAGGAAAACACATCGAATAATTTATTAATTTAATAACAGATGACATTCATTCTCTTTTGGGATTGAAAAGGGCGATAAAGAGGAGCCGCAGAATTCCCGCGACTCCTCCCGATAAAGTTCATCGGTTTATCACACCTAGAGATTAATTATCCACTTTTTGCTTTCTTTAAGTTACACACGCATTATTATGCTCGTTTACTGTTTACAATTTAACATTCAGCTTCGGATTAGTGTCAAACGTTCAGGGGCTTGAAGAGATATTCTCATTTTATCAAAGATCGTAACGCGTCCGGCTGATAATAAAGTGTAGACAAAAATTTCTAAAGATTCGACACACTTTCCTAGAATTTAGATCGTTAGTAAACTGCTTCTTTTCCTCAGTCAGTTTTACTTATTAAAAAATTCATTCGACATCTTAAAGAATATTATCAAATTATTATTATTAATTTTCGAAGGGTCTCTAAATTAAATTTATATCCAAAGTTGAAAACATTACCGTAAACAAATTAAACATAAAAATATTCGTATTTGGACTTTAAACACAACATTCAGATTTTGGCTTACGTTGAAAAATAAGTCCAATATTATTATGCGACAAATTAATCAAGAATTGGAATAACCATTATAGCATTGATAATTTCTCTAACAAAAATACTGATACCAGAGAAGTTTTTTTTTAATTACGATAAACAAATGATGATCCTTTGAAAATAATAAATCTTGTCAACTTTGACATCCCTATACTAATTTTCAGGGTGTCGTCACCCGAGTCGTCACCACATGTTAAAACTATCAAAATGAGATCCCGGAAACTGGAAAGCAAAGGCAATTCGTTGACTTTTCCACGCTTCGAAAAAGGGGAGCTGCTATGGATTATTTTCGGACCCAGAGGAAGAACCAGAGTACCTTAGAAAATAATAAACAGTCCTCCAATGACTGACAATAAGCTTTTTCCAAGAAAAAAACTTTCATAAAACTGCTATTTTTCGAGTTTAGACATTTAAACTTCAGCTTCAACGATTTATTCAGACTTCAACATTAAGATTTAAATTCTTCTAGAATTAAATGACTATCTAGGCCACAGTAAAGTCATAAAAAAGAATCTCTGTTCGAAAAAACAGGTGCGATCGATTGATAAATGTATTCATATCTTTAAATATCCTCTATAAAATTTCAATATTTTTAAAATTAAACTCTCAAACTCCAATTGAATTTAAAAATTGTAACAGCTCGTTAATTTTAATGAGCCTTCAGTCCAAAATAATTGAAGCTTCAAAACTTTCTTTCATTAAAGATTTCGACAAATTATATCTCGTATTCAAAAAACAAAACTTTTAACTTGTGATTAACAAATTAAATCTGTTTTATGTCAATTTCCTGACTTTTCTGATTTCCCGGTTCAGCAGCCTCTTTTGAAATGAAATTCACTTTGACAATTTGCCGACGACAGCCACCAGATTTGCTCAATCTCCCTATTCTCAAAACTCAAGCTTCATTTGCCTCCTCCGGTGATCCTGGAAGGAAGATAAGGTCATTGAGAAGAAAAAATCAAGCCCTCGCGATTCACTTCTGTGACAGCTTGTGTATTACGTCAGCGAATATTTGCCAGTCTAAAGAGTCAGGGTACCCATTGCAATGAAACCAGTTTTGGTTGTTGGAAGTTGAAACCCCATACTCAAGATTCGGCTCCGTCTTTCAAAGAAGAAATTATGAACGGGAAGCCTTTTTACGGACAAATGAGGTCATAAGTCATGTTTGCTCTACAGCAAATTCGTAAGAAGTGAGAGAGAGAAAGCGACTTTGGATTGACAAATGCATTAAGCAAATTTACTGCTACCATTATTTAAGTTCCAGAGATCTTAGAATAATTAACTCATAAAGAATTTGAAATAAATGGAACGTCATTCCAAAGAAAATTATTCACGGAAAACAAAAACTACTAGTAATTTATTTTGTAATATTGGCTGTGAAAAAAGTTCTAATCAACTCAGCACACAAACTGACAATTCTCTTAGGTCAAAGGGTAGGAAATGAGCAGGTCCATTTTTAGATTTCAGATCTGCCTCATGACTTATAAAAAGAATCGGAATTTCTCAATCACTCTAGTTTCCGACAACTCTTTCCTTTGAATCCTTATCGTAAAACTCGAGTTCAGTTCACGTAAGCTTTTGTGCCCTTCCAATTCTTTTCTCCCAGACCACATAAGTCACAGAAAGTGTTCTCTTTTCTCTATTTATGTATAAATACACAAGGCTTCGAGACGACAATGACCGCACTCTTATCGCACGTATTACATCTCCTTTTTTTTACTTTTTCACTTTTTCCACAATCCTGTCAATGAACCCTGAACTTGGAAAAAAGTCTCTAACAATCAGAAACCACATTTAGGTAAAAAAAAAAGAAAACTTTTCGAATAAGATATATTCACTTATAGTTTCAGTTTCATTTAGAAAATGAACATAAAAACGAAAATTTCTAAGTAAAAAGCAGATCAATTCAATTGAGATCAAAGACTTTGAGAATTGAAGTGAAAAATACGAAAATATCTTTAAAAAACTAATGTACGATTTTGAAAAAAAGAAAAGAGTGTAATTCCTCATCGCTATTTTTCTACAATTTTTTGAGACAAAATAAAACGAAGTTTAAAATCTTAATTAATAAAACTTAAATACCAATCTCAATAATGATTTTTGAAGTTAAAAGCACTTTGTATTAATCACATGACCGCTGTCAATCGAGTTCTGAAACTGACACTATTACTTGAGGGAAACTGTGAAATGACAAAGATTTCTGGCTGTCAACAGTTTGGAACACGTGCAGACGTCGCGTTTCGAGTTCTGACTAACTACTAAACTACTGCCGTCAAAGTGTATTCACGACACCCGAAGTAAATGCTCATCTCATCCTACTTGGACCTGCAGAGACGAGAGACTGAGAAAAAGAGGGCCGGAGTAAAATGCGCTTATAGCTTATTTAATGTAAACGTTACGTCCTCGAATTGATTCTCTCCCACGCTTACATGTTTATATTCTCCTTTCTGCAAAAAAAAGATAGCTTCAGTTTAAGACATAAGCATGGGGATTCAAAAGAGTGTAGATAAAAGGAGAAAAGAGGAAGTAAAAAATAAAATATAGAATGCAGAATTTCGCTTGTAAAAAATCAATTTATTATTGCTATTTTTGATTTGATTTGGGGTCAACCGTTTGTGACTTTATTTTTAAAATGCAATCTTCGAACTGCTCTTTGGTTCTTTCTAGAAAAAAGAAGCAAAAAAGAACATTAGAAATTTTAAAAAAATAATACTCGAATAGACATTATTCCAAGGATTCTAATCCTATAAAGAATTTTCAGGAGAGTGCAATGACTTTACGATAGAAATGACTTGCGAGAAAAAAAATTCAGCGGGGTGTCAAAACGATCATTCTATCGAGGAAAAATGGAAATAATAAAGAATTATAAAACTTATATATAAAATAGTTGAGTAATGTATTATCAAGTCACTCCTTCAAAATCGAATATTACTTTTGAAAAATGAATAAAATCCTCCTTGGTTGGAAAATGTCCAAGAGGCTTAAAATTTTATGTCTGGGAGAAATTAAATTCATCTGTAAATCTCAGCTTAAATGAGTGGAGCTACAACTATTAACAATAAAAAAACATTATCTATTTATTTAAGAGTGTTGATGAGCAGCTGTGAATGGTTCACTCTATCAACTTCTAGAGTGGATGATCTAATGCAAACTTTATGTCATCGGATAATATGTTCTCATCCATGATCATATATTCCCATGACTTTTTATTGCAAGCAATCTTTTTTTATCTTTGCACACTCACTATTGTTTACTTTCACAATATTGTCCGTACAATAAGCAAAATTTAAATATTTTTTATTCATAGTATTTTCAAATTAAAACAAAACTTCTAAATAAAAATGCAATTCATTCTAAAAGAAGTCCAAAAATCTTTATTTGAAAGATGAAAAGATCCAAATTAAAACTAAACATTTTACCAGAATACAAAAACCCCGAATTAATTCCTAGAAAAATTTCATGAAGTTTTTTTCTTATTTTTTGAATTTTTCTTTAGAGATTTATGAGTAGGGATTTCAAACGATATTTTCATCCATTTTCCGCCGAACTTCATAGTTTGTGCTCTGAAAGCTCATAGTTTATTACCTCACTCGAAGAAACATCGTTTAATGCAATGTATAATTAGCGAGAGTGAATGAGAGAGATAAGGAGGAGGGATACAATCGATTATGTCAAATGGAGATGTTGAAGTGTCTCGATGGCCACCGTTTTTACTCAATGATGTCACTTTAAAGACTAGAATTCCGCCAATTTTATATTCCTGATGCTCTTAACTTAGATAGAGCTTTTCAATTTTAATAGAAAACGCAAGTCAAGCTCAAGAGTCCAAGAATGAAAGTTAACTTATAAAACTTCCATTTTCATATTGGGAGATAAAATGGTTTTTATGGTAAAATCGAAAAAAATATATATTATCGTTTTATTTTTATCTGTAAAGAATGAGTAAATTTTTTGTGATCGTAAATCTTGAGCACCCCACGGGAGTTTTTAACCACGCCTGCGTAAATTAACACCTCGAGGTCTAGGCCTTAATCTCGCTCTTGACTATGCGAGCATGAAGATCATCGCTCTTAAAATAAATGATAAACAGTATCTCAAAATAAATCTGAAGAATCTCAATTAATTTACCGATCCAATCAATTTAATTGAAATATTATTTTTATTCGGTACATTGCGATTTTATTCAGAATAATTAAATTTATATGTGTATAGGACTCTTAAAAACTGAAAATCGTCCAAAATTAAATAACATAAAATATTTGAAAGTAATTCAAAATTTGTACTTTAAATTAACAAAACAACACTTTTCAATTCGGATAATTTGGTATTAGGATGCTTCCAAATTTGGAATAGTTTTAAATTTTCATACTTTAAATATTTATGAAATTTAGAAAATTTAGGTTTTGAATTTATTCAACCTCTTCAATCTCTTTCTTTAACTAATAAATATAATAATCAAATCAAAATTGCTTCCATCTACTCCAAGGGCTTTTACGGAAGAAGATAAGAAAATTAAGATCTTCCTTCCTCAGATTTTGCTCAGCAGCTCCAGATTCGGAGGCGACAGACGGGCATTTCATACGAACTCGTCAACGTAAATCATAAGAGATCCAATGAGATCATACTCTTCAGTTGCGCAACTCGTGTATATGCACTTACGAGTTACGATCGCCACCTACTTGCACAGTTTTACAACCCACATCCCCATCATGGTCACGCGCACCTTTATTCTTCACATTTCAAATTTTAATCTCTCTAGATTATTCTCCCAAATCCTGAATTCTTAGAGCCCATTTAAAAAGCCTAAAGTATGTAGATAAGAAAATTATAAGCGAAGAAATGATGTCGTCCGAGTCCGACTTTTATTTTTTTGTGCGTCTCAATCGCCGCAAAGGAAGCCGATAAGGGACCAGGTTCAAGGATTTGACCCTTACATAAACCAAAGACAGAAATTCATTTATAGCATCCCCGAATCGTCAATCTAAACTCGGGGAGATTAATTCATCAGAATTTAAAGATAACGTTTGTTTAGACAATGTTTGACCTTATTTAGAATTCTAATTTAAATAAGCATATAAATAGAAAGCAGGAATTTCTAAATTCGTTCATTCAAAATTGATATTTCAGTATGCAAAAAGTTTTTAATTTTCAAGAAAAAAGAAAGATGATGGAAAAAATAAAAGAAAGATACTCGGTGTAGTTTGCGCAATCATGACGTGTGAAAGTTTAAAAAGTCCAGGATAACGACCGTATCATATTGAATGACCCAGTAACGTGAACGGTTCTACTACAGACACTATCAGTAAACTGACCTTCTAGGTCAGCAAATATATATTCAGGTAACAGTCTTAGACAGCGAGTAACACAACATTTAAAATTTTACTACATTACACTATTTAAATAAAAATTATTAGTTTGGTCTGGTTTTGAATAAAAGTAAATTCAAAATTTAGGTTCTGTAAATATTATCAATATTTTTCTTTTACTATGTTTTTTCCTGAAAAATTAAAAAGTTAAAATTTTGGATTCGGAAGAAAACATATATGGCTTGTCCAATTCTAAAAACTCTAAATTAACCGCGATTTTTTAAGTATGCTGGAACACTGTTCTTTTAGAAAATACTAAGACTTACCTTTGTTGAAAATGCATCTTCGCACTCGGTACAGAAAAGATTTTCCTCTCTCTCGTGCAGCATCATGTGGGATTTTAAACTGGCCATTCTCGCGAATTTTCTTCCACATTCGGGACATTTTGGCTCGCCGATGTTATGTGTCGCCATGTGAAGTGTAAAATTTGTCTGTTAATTAGCATCATAGATTGAAAGTAAATTAAAACTAAGTAAACAAAAATTTTTGAAAGCAAAGTTTCTCACCGGCACATTAAATGATGCAGGACACTTTGGACACCGATGCGGCTTTTCCTCTGCATGATGTTCCATATGCTTTCGATATAAACTTTGTTTCTTAAAATCCTCGCCACAAATTTCGCATTTCAACTCAACCTTTCTCTAAAAAAAGAAAACCCCCTATGAAACCAAACGTCAAAAAAATCAATAATTACATAAATAAATCTTTAGTTTACAATAGAGTTTTCAGTTTTCTTTGGTCTGCCAGGGCTTCTTTTCGGAGATTTCAATTGGGATTTGGAAGACTTCAATATTGGAGATACAACAGGTGTCAGTAAAGATGATTCAAGGGATGGGAAATCTTTAGAAGACTGTTCCGGTTTCGCCCTGATAGGTTGGTATTGAGAAATTTGGTGAACAACTTGAGGTTGATCTTCTTTCACTGGAACTGTTGGAATCACATTGGAATCGTTTGAAATTAAGGAAATCATATTTGCAGGAACCAAGGTTGCTTGTTGCGTTCTCGAATCCGAAATTTCCCCAAAGTTGAATTGAAATAAGGGCTGCAATTTACAAACAAAGTTAAATTTCCTTGTTAGGATTCAGATATCTAAAAGTAGAGAAGTAAAACTTACTATATTCGATTCTAGATTGTCGTTAGCTGTTTTGGAAGTGACAGAAATATGGGAAATATCATTCGTTTCGTTTATGAAAGTGACGGATCCGCTCATCAATTCAATTGTACCATCTCCAGTTTCTATAAATAGCAAAAACCATTGAATTTTAATATTTAAAAAAGATTTTAAGAAAGGAAAACAGTTTAATATTTATAATATCTTCTGAACCATGAAATTGAAAATTCTTACCTGTCACAGCCAATAATGTTCTCCCATCGTCAGAAATAATAAAACTTAAAGGTATTGTGTTATCCATGGTGGTTGTCATTGAATTACCATCAGTTCGTGAGGTCAACATTTTAGTTTTATTGCTCTATTTAGGGGATTTATGTGTTTCACTTGACAGATTTATTTTTATTAGATAAATATAAGCAAATAAATGAAACTAAACATAACCTGTCAAATAGTAAAGCTTGAATAAAACTCAAGAGTACTGCGGTTTTCCGAAAAAGAAACAGTAACTAAAGGATATGAAAATCAAAACTGCATTATTTACTAACTTATTACCGATTAAATATAAATATTATTTAAAATTTTAACACATTTTAGTTATGCGGAAAAGAAGAAAACACAACACTATTGTGATCATTTTGTGATCGATACTGATACTGGCGATCGTTGTGCCCTCTGATGTCAATCAGGCAACTTTCACAATTTTAATTACACACAATTTTACAATATCAAATTTTTAAATAAATTCAGATAATTTACATCCGTTTTGAAAAAAAGAACACATAAAATATTTAAAAATTGAATATTTATATTGATTTAAAATTATATATCCTTATACTTTGATATTTGACTTTGTACATGAATAATATTTAAAATTGATAAATGTTCAGTCATCACTTTGATTTATATCAAAGTGCAAATTATCAATTTTTTCAAAATATTGTATGTATTTATTTAAAAAAAAGATGTGTGCTTTGATTGGCTTATCCTTATCTATCCTTATCCAACTCACTCTCATTGGCTGTAAAATCTCTGATTCGCGCGCCTAGTTTAAAAATTCGAAACTCTAACGTTCTTTTTTCTCTTATTTTAACAATTTTTACACTTTCTAAAGAATAATATATGTTTATTATTCTCAAAAGTAAAATTTAAAGTTATTCTAATTATTGTACAACACACTAATCTATGATTATTAATTAAATTAATGTGGAGAAAGAAGAAAAAAAAAGATAAAAAAAAACCCAATAAGTAAAAAAGTAGAGGACGAATTTGATGAGTTTTTGAACACTTAGAGGTTAGGCTAGGTTTGAAAGTTGAAATTTGGTGATGGTGGGGGTAGAGTTCCACGGTACATGTATGCATAGTGAAGTGTGGTGTATCCGTGAATGGTGTATGCAAAAATAATTATTGCATTCCGAATGTTTTTGTTCAACTGATGCTAGTGATGGATGGGGTGAGTTACGGGAATTCGCAGATCTTAGGATGTATCGAGTAACGAGCAGCACGTTGAATGGTGCTCGCACGACTCGGAAATAACCACTATCAATGGACGCGGCCATGTTTTCTGGTAGCAGAAATTGCAGAAATCTCGCCCATTAACTGCTTGGATTAGTCGAATCACGATATCGGAATCTACAGAATGCCGAAGAACGATGTAAAATTCAAGTGTCTGCCAGCTACTTTTGCTTGGACCCTTTTGCTCAGTACCACGACTCTCTTTTTCTATTTCCCGTAAGTATTCCACACGCCTCTCGCTCTCTCTTTTTCTTATCCCCGTGCGCATACCGCACTAATCTTTATAATCTTTTTTCATCACTAATTCCCGATGGACCGTGTTTCAGATAATTACTAAGTCAGACCAAGTCTTCTGATTAAATCCCTGGTGTCAGTTTTGTTATTTCATCATTCTTTGACTCAATGGTCATGTCACTTCAATTGATGTCACTCGCTCACGTTGCTTTTTTCCTGATTTTTTTTAGTCCCTTAATGAGCGGGGCAAGCCCATAACAAGTTACGATAAGCTAGTAGCAAAAACAAGGCATTTAAATCTGTAACCTTTGTGTTTTTCTTAAAAATGTCGAGTAGATTCTTGGGTATCAGTTTCAGGTTTGGATTTCTAGTTCAGGTGTTGAATAATAGTTTGGAATAAGCTTAGTAATTAGTAGAGCAGCGATTATTTGAAGAAACTTGTTTAATGGGATTAATTCTCGTAATTAGTTGATTCATTCATAAAACATGCGAAGAATGAATAAACTCTTATTGATAAAGTTTTTATTATAGTTGTATATTTTTTTCAACGATGGGACATGTTAATTGTTTCTAGGTTTAAAATTTTATCACCTACTATGAAAAATAGCTGTCATAATTTTTTAGAAAGTATTTCTAGGTCAGGTTAATGGAGTGTTTGTGGATTGATTAAAAGGTAGCTATCAAAACAGTAACAACATAATTCTGACTTAAAACTTCCTTTTCAATATTAATTCTTCTTTTTTTTCTCCTTTTGACAAATAACTATTTTCAGATTGAATTTGAAACTGAAGTGATAAGATTGCAGTAACGAAGAGTTTTCAATCTTATTTTCTGTAGTATGACGAAGATTTTTGTTTATTCAGAAAATCTTTGAGTTTAAAGAAAACAAATCTGAACTTTACCGAGTGTGTATATAAAAATAGTTCGATGCATGGATAATTCTTTGAAGCATATCTAAAATTAGCTACATTTAAAAAAGAAGAGATAGGTATTCTCTAAAGATGGCTCCAATTTATTAAATTCTGGTCTCTCAGAATCACAATGAAACTAGTTTAATCTTCAAAAGTTTTACTCAGTTCTTATTAAAATAACTAGCTTTTTCAATTTAAATTCGTTTGCTCTTTAAAAAAATGGTTATTTTGTTGTCAATATTAAAAATCTTTTATAACCCCCTTAAATTGTCATTTATAAGATAAATTAACGACGAAAAGTATTGACGGACTAAACTTATATCAATATTTTTTATAAATTTCAGGTGTCAGTATTACATTGGACCATACCCATGGGTTCCTGCACTGCAAGGAGTTATCACCTTTTTTGTCCTGGCAAATTTCACGCTAGCAACATTTATGGACCCTGGAGTTATACCAAAAGGTAAAATTTTGATTTAAAACCATCCAGAATTGAATTATGTATAATAAAAATTTTATAACAACAATTTCAAATTACATAATAACGTTTGAAATTTAAAAAAAGTTTATATTATTTTAATTTTTTATTTTACAGCTCCTCCAGACGAAGATCGAGAAGATGATTTTAGGGCTCCGCTGTATAAAAACGTCGAAATAAATGGAATTACAGTTCGGATGAAATGGTGTGTTACTTGTAAATTCTATAGACCACCAAGATGTTCACACTGCAGTGTTTGCAATCACTGCATCGAGGTAAAAATACCAATTAATTACAAAATCAATAGATTTAATTCTCCATACGAGGTTATACACTTTTAATCTTTAATATACTTTTTACAAAAAAATAGGAAAGAAAGCCGTGAATCATAGCTTAAGAAATACTATAATACGTTATTCCGGCATCATATTCCTAATCGTGAAATCGTTTATCTTCAAAAGATGTTTGTCTAGTTAGGAACGTTATCGACCAATATTGTAATTTGGTTTGCTAATCTTATCTCTTTAAACCTAATTACTTAATTAGGTGAAGGTATTTTAGTTCTCGTCGAATTAAATGTTTTAATTTCTATTTCAGACATTCGACCACCATTGCCCATGGCTAAACAATTGCATCGGCAGGAGAAACTATAGGTTTTTCTTCTTTTTTCTTCTATCACTCAGCTCACATATGATCAGTATATTTGGACTTTGCCTCTACTTCGTGATGTTACATAAACAGCATCTTGGAGAAGTCCCGACTATAGTTGCGTATCCTTTATTTAGCTTCGAAGGACAACTGTCTCCTATAATTTATGTTCTTCAGGCTGTTTTTACTCCAAGAATCATCTTTAATAGCCTCTAGGGATTTAAATAAAGTTTTTAGTAAAACCATTTTATTTTCAGTCACCTTCAAGAATCATCTATTGGTAATAAATATTTTTTTCTATTCACATTCCTTAACTCGCTAAATAGAATTGTACTCATGAGCGTGGTGGCGTTGCTGGTAATTCCGATATTTGGATTGACCGGTTTTCATGTAGTGCTCGTCTTCAGAGGACGTACGACGAACGAACAAGTGACTGGAAAATTCAATACGGGCTATAATCCGTTCTCCCGTGGATGTTTGCACAATTGCTGTTACACACAATTTGGACCGCAGTTCCCAAGGTATTTACCTTTATTCTATTTATTATTTGGTATCTTTTCGGTAAATGTTTATTAAAACGTAACTTATCATTCCTTCTTTACAGTTTAATTAAACCTGAAAAGTATTCAGGAAAACGACGCGGGGCTTGCACGTCCGACATCTCTATCATCGCCACTGAGAACCAGGTAAAAACCTACATGGATAGCAGCAATGGTGTTAGAAATGCCAGTTCAAATGCTTACAATAAGGTAAGAGCTAGCGCAGTAGCTCCATTTTTTTATTCTCACATAACTACAACGTCGGTGATGGTGTGACGCTTCCTTTTATGCACGATGTTAACCGAGTACTAAACAAGCTTCCGAGAGTCTCTCGGTTCCAGGTTTCAGTATGTATTATGTTCACACGTTGGAAATAGCAAACGTGGAGTTTATTCAATTTAAAAATTGTATTGCATTTTCAACTTAGTTTAATCACAATTTGCATCAAAGGCAAAATATATCGTCGTTGGAACCATCTCTAACAATTAATCTCAGAGTTAAAAAATAATTAAAATTTATACCACGTTTGATTTATTTCCGAAGCCTTAGGCTCACGCTTATTCGTTAAAGCATGCGCAGAGCTTATTAGTTTTGCTACTCTAGTTTAGAAATATTATTTGAATTCAAAATCATATTTTGTATTTAGTCTACTGCCAGAGACTTGATTCCTTCCACAAGTAATCCAGAAACTCTTTGGTCAAAAAAATATTACTTTTGACTTCCCTCTCCCTGGAGTCATTCTGTCCTTGCTTCCTTGACTTCTTCGGTCCCAGGGACATAATCTTATTAATGATGGTAAATTCAGTAAATTTACTGATATGAGCAGAAACTTGGAGAAAATATGTTTGAATTTATTTTAATTATAGCTATCACCTGGTCGCGATGGATCAGATACGGATATGGAACCAACGGCTTCACAGTCAGCGGATTGTGAACCTACTCCTCCGTTACAAAGACACGGTTCTAAGAGTAACTTTTTTCTGCCATCTATGGAGAATAACGACTCCCCACGACATCCTCTATCTGCACAGCATCGACATCCTATTCATTATCCTAGAGGTAGTCCACATCCCAGGCCGAGGTAAGTCGTTTTTTTGTTTTATTATCATTTCATTTCATCCTTAAATCGTTTTATATATTTAATATAATTTCGATTCGCTTGAAATATTATGACCCATCATCGCAATAATTTATTCTAAGACAGTTTTGTTTTGAAATTATAATTTTCTTTTTTTCTGAATGGCTTTGTATAAAAAGCGATCTTTACAGAGGAATGAACGGATCTCGTAGTCACACGCCCGATCCTTTATCACCTGAAGGTAGTGGGTCACCAGCAACAGGTCCCCAAAGAGGTCAAGGCCAAGGAGGTGCGAGTCCAACGATGCAGCAACGAATCAAAGCCATCGGTGTACCTACCCCTCTTGCCATTTCCAGTCCAATTCGCAGGTACTTTTTCTAATATAAATAAATATTATAATATTTCGATGTCTCTCGAAAAATGCGCACTTGTCTTAACTAATAAAATCCAACAGCTATAAAACTAATTTATTATTGAGATGAAAAATATCATTAATTATCAGAATTTTGCTGCATTAATGCGATTAATTTTACTGTGAAATATTAGCTTTGCATGCTTCGCGATCCACATTGTAATATACAAGTGCTGCTCTAGGATATTAACATTATCTCACGAGCACGTTGTGAAACAGATTAACGATATTCGTTCTTTGTCAACCCTCTACAGGGCATGGTATTTTATAAGTAAGAGCAGAAAAACAAAATTTCCTTGTTATTTACACGTATCCTTCACTTTTTACTATTTTTGCACATCGCTTTCGCTGGATATTGTAAAGAAATGTTTTCCTTGTACGAAATTAAAAATACGGCATTAAATAGAAATTTTTTAAGTTTTTAAACTTCGAACTCGTAGCGGATCTAAATTCGTATAATTACACACAAAGGATTTTTGAATAATTATTCCAAAACTATGGTTCAGTTGGAAATTTTGTGAGAGTTCGAAGTTGTAAATTTTGTGCTCTATAAAGGTTAATTTATGTGACCCTTAATATCTTAATTGAACCCTTTATTATCTCACTTTTATATTCGACACCTGTGCTCGTGGTCTCAGTTGTCCCATTTCTTTTTCAAACTGTCCTTTCATATCGTGTAAGTGTATACTTTATAGTTAACCAAGACAGAAAGAAATCGTAAAAAGAAAGTTGCGCGATGTAGCTCGACAATTTAGAAAAATAGTTGTTTGCACGTACATATAAAAAGATATGTGGTGTATAGATAAGTTTGTGTCCCACTGCAGGGGGTGGTAACTGCAAGGAGCTGCTTTCTGCCAACATGTTGCGACCTACTGCAGGTAAACACGAACTTCATCCTACAAGGACGTTGTGTAGTTTACAATTGTACGCTTTCTTGCATAAAGATAATTATCATCTGTTGTGAAATCATTCATTCATATATTAGTCTCATTGTGGAAATACTTTGTGTTCATATTTATTCGTTTTGATCACAAGCGATTAGCGCTATTATGATTTTCAATGATCGAACCGAATATTTAATTTTTGTATCACTGCCAATTTCAAATGAAATTATATATTCAAAATTGATGATCTTATTTACAAAGTACTTTCACAGAGCTAGGAAAATTGGTTGTGGTTGGATAAAAGGAGATGTATTAATTTTTAAAATAAATTTAATTATTTTCCATTTAAAGTTTTAATTTTCTAATCTGTAGAATCATTTTGTAAATAATTTTTAGTCTGGCTAAATATACCCAATATCAAAAACTCATAATTAAATTACAATTTTTAAAAATGACCACATCTCGATTATCCAATTAGTCTCTTAGGTTCTCGCTATTCTTTTTACGTTTCTTCGAACTTCGATAGATGCTAATTTTTCACCAGGAATGCTGCGCTGCTCTATTTCTCTTTTTCTACCTATCTCTTTCCTGTACCAACCGCCAGAGTTATTGTATGGCAAGCAATGCTCAGCATCAGCACTCGCATACCTGCATTGGTTCACTGTACCGCGCATTGTGGAGTTTGGTCTCCTCTTCCACTCTAACTCTATTCCCTTAAATCTCAAATCTTACACTGGCCCTGTTACAGATCAAACCCGGGAACTCCGACGCAGGTTCGTCGGCCTGATTTCATCGGCGTGAATGACGCCCCTGCTTACTACGACGTCCAACAGTGTAACGCAGCTTGCACTCACAGCAACTACAGTCCCCAAAGACGTTTTCTCTCAGAAAGCGAGCTTGTTCGCCAGGGTAATGAACATCCTTACTCTCGGACCAACAATACCGTCGACAACATCAGAGAACTTGCAGGTTCTCCTCAGCGAGGTGTCTACATGTGGAAAGATAATTCCCCTGGCGGCCATCCAGCACCCGGGGCACAACCTTCACCCTCTCAACGTCCTCTACCTTATGATTATTACAGGTCGAACCCCACGAGCCCCACACAACAATTTGCAAACGCACCTCGACCTGCTTATCATCCCGCAATGAGAGGCGGGGTACCAGTCTTCCCTCCACAGCATCCGCATCAATCTCCACAGGTGAGCCAGATTTTATTTTTAAAAATTTCATGAAAACTTTTTAAATTCCTTGAATAAGTTCCTTGCAATAAAAAATCTTGTTCCTAATCATTTATGATTTGAGACCGCACTTATATCGTCTAAAAAAAATGTTCTTACGCTCAGGTCAAGCGAAAAACGATGGCGACTCCTACGACGCCGACCTCCACAGATGGAAGGCGAAGGCCAATGAGTTTTGTCAGGGCTCTCGAGATGACCGATTCCATGGAGATGGTCGCTACAGCCAATGATTCCAGGTCTCAAAGACCCACAACACCAACTCCTGATCGCGCCAGCGTCTACGACATGAATTATGAGATATCTGTATAGCGCATCCTTTTCATCTTCGCACCCTTCTACGGAAAGGCGCCGGAGATGGTCCGAGAACCAGCAGACTGTTTCCACATCATGTGCTTCAGTGAGCAGAAGATGCGAGGATACGAAATATTCGTCTAAGCCTAGTGCAAAAAAAAGATGAATCGCGTGAGTCAAGAATCCAGTGACACTGGACAATTTGATATCTACCCAGTGACTTTGTCATTTTTAGAAGGGTTTTGAAGGCTGAGCTGGCTGAGTTTCAGGAACCAAGTCGTTCCTGAAGTTTGAAATCGAAAGGTGCAATTTAGAATATTGACGGTGAAGGACTCCAAGTGCGGGAACTTCTGATTAAGTAAGGCTCAAGGTGTCCAGTGAGAAGATTCTGAGTGCACGAAAAGTCTAAGAATTTCGGGCTTCTTGACTTTTGAGAGCAAAGTCGGGGATTTTTGTGTAAGTTCACCCATTTTTTAGTTATGTTTTTTTATTCTTTTTTATGTTTCAGTAAGAAATTCTTTCTTTTTTCCTTGGGAGATTTATATTAATTTCTTTTAAGTCTCAATCAATGTTTTGGAAATTTCTAAGCTTTCTAAGTGGTTTTTCTTCTTTTTTTTTGTAATTGTTTATTATGAGAGAAGTTAGAATTCATGCGAGTTTTGGTTCCTTTAAAGTTTGGATGCCTTTCGAATTTAAAAATCTTTTAAATTTTTGTTGATTTATTTTTCATTCATGAACTTGTGTTTGTATTTAATTAAAGGAATTAATTGTGAAGATTAAACATCTTATATTTTTTTATGATTATAATTTTTTATATTTCTTGAGTACTACAGTTGTTTAAAACTACAATTAAACATTATTTAATTGTAGTTTTTTATTCGAGATTTATAGAAATTTTAGAATTTTATCGAAAATTTCAGAGTGAAATTGAAATGATTTTAATTTCGCACTTTTCAATTTAAAATTTAAAATTTTTTAATTTTTTAGATTTGTGACATTCATTTTTTATCGAGTTTTTTATGTTCGATTCTAAATATTTTGAAATTTGGTGCTTTCAAATTCGAATGATTTTAAATTCTAGATTTTAAGATCAGTATTTTTAAGGGTTAAATTCACAATGCTTCTAAACTTTTTCCAAATCAGCTGAACACTTTGCCGAATAAAAGATTCTACACTTTTCAGTCCTTGAAAATATGTGGAAAGTGTCAGAATACTTGACTATCCATATGTAATGTTTGTAGATTGAATTATATGAATTAGTATGAGTCATAAGCAAAGAACCTTTTAAAGTCCCTGATTTTTGCTTGTGAAAAATGCATTTATAACGCCTGAAATTCTCAGGACTTTGAGGAACAATCTTTCGCTGGAGACTCTGAGACTCGAAAACACTCGAGAATCTGCTGAGCATAGAGACTGGGTAGCGTCTGACTTGGTAGGAACTGAACAGTTTTTTTATTACAATAAGGTCAGTTTAGATTTTTATACAGTGTCAAACGCGACTTGGTTTTAAAGGCGCGATAGCCAATCACCCCTTTCCAGTACGATTCGACGAATAAGTGGACTTTGAGATATTTCGAATTACCCTTTCCAATGAAAAATATCTTTGTCCAGTAATGGGAGTTACTTAATCGACTTAAGTCATCGTCAGGATAGAATAACAAATTTTGTGTAAAATAATCGTGAACTGTGTAGTAAATTTTTAATATACGAATATTTAATGAGATATTTATACGTAAATGACGTAAACATAAGACTATGACTTTGCCTGTTTGTTACACATGATTTTATCATCAATGTGCCCATTAAAGTTATTCATTTAGGGCAGTGTATTCATTTTTTTTTTTTCAAGAAAATTGAAAAATGAATACCGAATGCTGCAAGGTGTGAAAGTGATCGCGAAACAAATGAGTGAATGTGATTGATTATCGAGACTCGAAAAGAGACACTTGAGTTTTTTGAGTTTTTGTTATAAAAAAATGAAACCTCTTGTAATATATAAATTGCATACATCAATCGCTATGTACTTCCCTTTGTACTCATCCCATTTCTCATCACTGAAGAGAACAAATTTAGAAATCAATACGCTGATGAACTCTTTTTTTTATTGTTTATTATTAATTTTTTTATTGAAACGTACATCACATTCTAAATACTCGAAGCTTAAAAATTCAAGAGTCGATGAAATAGTGCATATCGAATAACACAATTATTATATTACACAATCAATTCGATACGAATCGAGTTAAAAATAACGATTAATGAATTTTGCTTTAATGGCATTCTCAGTCTGACCAAATCTTTATTCTTACGATAACAAAACGTGCCAAAAGGGTATTTTTCCAATATCTCACGTATCCTGCCCATCTTTCAGCACCGAAAACAACGGTACAATCTTACGAAATGGTAATGATAAAATGTACAAGATGCGACGTATATTTAGTGTTTGTAATTTGATGTACTTGTACATACTACTCGTTACAATTAATTCAATGTACATACGTATATATTTCGATACTTAACGTATCATCACCACACTATTCTATAAAAATAAATAATCTGAAATAAAGATTTTGTCTTTTCTGATATTCTGCACTAAATTGTTTTTTGAAAATTTGGAAAATAGTGTCCTAAGACATCTTTCAAAGATTTTGTAGATTACTTTCAGATTACAGGAGTGCTGCATAGAAAACCTTGGAAATCTGGAAATAGTCACGAATGCTTTAACCGGATTAGATCGTGCAGATCAAAAAATGCAAAGTGGGCTCAAAAGCGATTAAATGTTGTAGTAAGTATTTATTATATTATATATCTATTATATTATTATAGTATTATATCTTAATTTTTAAACATTTACTGTGTATATATAATTATTTACTATTTTTCATTTCAGGAATAGTTCATTTATTTCCAGAAAATTTAACTTTAATTATAACTAGAGAGCAGATATTTATAGCTACTAAAAATATCGGGTATTTATTTCGAACGACTGAAAATCCCATTTTAAATTTAGCGCGCTTTGCTTATTTCAAAAAGGCAGGTTTGCCAATAATTAAAATTTACTTTCTTGCTAACTTATTTAAAATTAAAATAATTGATAACTGATGTATGTTTACAACCGAAATGAATTAAAACTTCTTAAACTCTAAAACGAACTATTTTCAAGGACATTTTTTTAATCTAAATTCAATTTTAATAGAAATGCGAATTGCATAACAAAAGAAAACTTAAGTTGGCACTACTGAGACAGTATATGCTTGAATATTTTCTTTCCAACGTTCGATGGAGAAGGATCGTTATTGATGAAATTCATAGAAAAATTAGCCTAACAAGTAATAAAATAATTTAAAATGGATTCATATATAACGATATTTGCTTCGATGCCGAAATTAGAAACTCTGTGCTATGTTCGCTGTACAGTTTCAAATCTACAGATGACCCATGAAATTATAAAAGAAATCTATCACTGCCAAATTCTTTGCTGCAGGTATTTTTTCATTTTTCCATTAATGTAGAAATTTCCTTTTAATAATAAATAGTTTAAAGCATCGTAATAAAATTTTTGAAAATCTACAGTCAGCATTGGAAGTAAAAGATAAAGAAATTTTCCCTTATTTTAAATACAGAATATACTGATTTTTATTTGATTTTAGAGAGATTATTAGAACTTTTTCGAGAACTCTATCTGCACCAGTTCCTAAGACTGAACACTACTTTTATGTGATCGCTCCGAAGAAGTACTTTCAAACTAACAAGCTCCAAGAATTTTTTGAATTTAAACATATCGAAGTAAGTTAAAACTAATTTTAAAAATATATCATTAATATTATACTTTTCTTTTAAATTTGAATAAAGTAATAATAAAGTAGATAAATAAAAAAATTGTTTAAAAGTTAATATTGAGAATAAAGTCTGATTCGGATATCCTCTTCAGTATTCTGTTCCTGGAGAAGTTACTTTCGAAATTTACAAAATTTGTGCAAAGTACTCGATTATATATAAGCTATTGCCAGTGTGGAACAGAGTCGGCGAATATTTATGCAAAGGGCTAAAAGCTTCTGAGCTCACAGATGAACTGGACGCAATAAAGTTTAATCTAGACATTACTGGTAAATTTAATATGTATTTACAATGATTTCTATATTTAATATTATTCTCATACATACTTTTAATCAATATACTTTTATTGTTTGAAATTTGTATAGAGGAAGGAATGTTCTTGCGATTCAAACCTCTGAAGCTGAAACTTTCTCCTTTAAATTTGCAAACAATTGGAGTGGCTGACTTTACTTTGAAACAATTCCAAAGTAATAACAATGTTTCTATTCGTTTCCTACATCAGAAGGCATATATATTACCCAGGTATAAGTTATTTTATATATTATTTTTAAGAATTTAAAAATATTATATTTCTCCTTGATTTAATAAATTTGTATTGGTTATTTATCAGCTTGAAGAGGTGCGACTTAGTCAAAGTTACAAAAGATATTCCCAACAGCTGCAAATTCAAATCTTATGAAGTAATTCGCGATCACTGGAAAAATATGGTAATTAAATTTATCTCTTATGTAAATTACCCAAACATGTCGATAAAAATATTCTAATATTTTTCAGTATGGAATAGTATTGCCAAAAAGCGAAGAAGGAATCAACTTCTACCAAATTTCATTTCCAATGTTTGAAGATCGTATCTTAATTTATCCTGAGACGTGCTTGCAAGCACGATTGCCGAAAATCATTGAGTGTAATAACCCGACTGAGATCTCACATTATTTTTTGGAAGACCTGAAAGTGAAAGTTCCCAAGATTTGTGGCGAAGAGCTTTCCTTCAATTATCATAATTTTAAGCCCATGAATAGTTTCGTCAAACCAAGAAAAGTGATCTACAAAAATTTTTTGTTTCAAATTACCCTTAAATTTCATTTTACAATTAAAATAATTGTCAACATTGCTCTGTTTTTCTAGGTGCAAATTAAGAAAGGAATTAATGACACTCCTTCGAAGTTATCTATGACAAAAAATTCAAGTTTTTGTGATAGCCCCAAGAGCTTAAGTGTTTTTAACTATGATTCAAGAACATCTAGTAGCTTTTCCTTTCAATGCGGACTGAGCAATTCTTCCTCGTTAAAAAATTCTCCAATCAATTCAAAGCACGAATTTGTGAGAAACTGGATTCTAACTTCCTGCCCCTCTCCTGGAACTTCTCAAAAAACTGATAATCTGACAAGTTGTGATGAATTAGAACAACTGAGATATTCGCCTTTGAAAAAGAGAATGAAGATTTCAGATCCTACGAAGCCAATCATACGTTCGATTAAATCTGTCAGGGTCTCTCTTTCACCGTTTAAAAAACCAATCACCAAGAGTAAGGTGATTACGCATTAAATTAATCTTTATTTAATTTAATTGTTAAAGAAGTCAACTTTTTATAATGATTTTAGTTGTTTGTAAATTTTTTATTTTTCAGAATATGTAACTTCAAAAGTAATAATGTGATAGAGAAAGAATCAGATTTGGTTTAAAAATTCTATTACTGTTCATTATCTTTTAAATAATAATATTTTTTAATTAAATTTATTTTTATATTGTATCAAATTTAAATGTTGATAAAGTGGCTTAGTTTTGATAGAACCTGCTGCTTTCTTTACATGTCCGTTATTTTTAAATGCCAAATTTGAATTATGTACTTCAATTTTTGTTTATATATTTTACTTTGATGTCATTTATTGAATTGATTGAATTCAATTTCAATTACAATATTAGATTCAAAATAATATAACGTATTTAATCTTGGGTTGAGACAAAATTAGTTTAATATTTTTAATTCTTTATTCATTATATTAGATTATAAATTTCGCGCGCTTTTATCATTCAAAGAGTCCAGGCTTGTCAACATAACCTTTCAAACTTTAAATTGAAAAAAAAACGAAAGTATTATCAATTCAATTACATATAACTCATGTCAGTGTTGGCAGCAGTGCTTACTGTATATAGTTCTCTTCCGAATTTGAAACTTCCGATTTGCTGAAGTGTAATCTCCGTAATAATGATTACCACGAATGTTACTTCGTGGGTGTAACGATTAACGAGCTCTTCTCATTTTTTATTATATTTTAGCAGTTTTTATAGTAAAATATTGATTTTGAGTATCTAAATTGATTAAAATGAGTCAGAAAACGATACTTTTAACAACTGTTCCACTGTGTGATGATTTATTTTGCATTGATTGCAAGATAACTACTTTGAACATCACAGATGAAATCAGTCCATCGATTTTTCACTATCAAATACTGATTTGCAGGTATTTTCACGATTTCAATGTTGAGAATTTTATATTTCTGTAATTCAAATTTTAAACCTCATTCTTTTTCTTCATTTTTAAAAACTTTTTATATAAGTGAATTTTAAATATTTGTAAGGAATTATAAATATTTCTTGGAATTAATTTTGAACTTATTTTAAGATGCGAAATATTTTTTATTGATAAATGGATAAATATGATTTTAGATCGCTACTTTCTTTGTTCCCTGATGTCATTGCTGCGCCAATTCCGCAAACAGATAATTACATTTATATAATTGCAAAGAAAGATTATTTCCAGTTGAACGAGATGCAAAAATTTCTGAAGATGAAAAAGCTATGGGTATATTTTATTTTTGTAATAGGCGTTATGAATAATTAACCAAAAAATACGAACGTTCCCCACTCTTTCTTAAAATTTATTGGGAAATGTTATATTTTGATCTTCTTAAAATTTTAAAATTGTTTTTATTAGCACTGTTTAAATTTTTAAGAGTTTCTTTTAATTATATTCTTAATAATATTGTTTTATGGAATTATTTTGTTTATGAAGTGAAAATGATATTATTCACAAAATAAGGACATGTCCGTATAAATTTGAACTTCTAGACATCCTAAAAAGGAACATATTTTTGTCCCTTTAAGTTTACCTTTTCTTGCTTGGGTCATAAATGATATACTTAATAAATTTAAATGTGTGCAATTTTTAGGAATACTTTCTTTTTTCAGTTTTCAGACCCTCAACCAGTTAGTTATGAGATTTATAAAGAGTGTGTTAAATACACTATGTTCTATAAATTAGCACCCTCTTGGAATAAATTTGGTATATATTTAAACCTAGGAAAGGATTTTCTAATTTTCCCTAGAGATCACAACGCAGTAAAGTTTGACGTCAACATTAAAAGTAATTAATTAAAAATCCTATTATTTAACTAATTTTTAATTCATTACTTTCCATTTATTCCTAATCCAGTTAATTTCTTCTCATATACAGAATAATCTTAATTAACATTAATGATTTTTCAGAACAGGGAATGATCATCAAATTCATGCCCACGAAACTAAAAGTTCATCCTTTGAAAGTGGAAGAACTTGGCTTATCCCCATTGCTTGTTTCAGAATTCAAGAATAATCCTAAGGGTATAATTCACCTTGGACGACACTGGGCTAACGTTTTACCCAGGTATATATTTTTTTAAAGATAGATGTTGTCTTCAAAATCTAGAAAAATTTTCTAATCATTTAAAATTTAAATTTAAATTTTAACTTTACCGTACAAATATTTTCAGCATGAACAAAGCAAAGCTTCTGAAAGTTTCAAAACAAATTCCCAAGACGTGCTGTTTCAAAAATTACCAGCTACTTCACAGACACTGGAAAAATATGGTTTACACAATAATTTCATTAACATTCCAATGATATTTTAAAAATCCACAATTAATTAAAAATATCCATTCAAGGTTATAACTTTCAAATTTTTCTTTCAGTATGGTTATATATTGCCCGAGAGCAGTGAAGGAATTCTGTATTATGAAGTTTGCTTCCCGTCTTTTCCAGAGCAGATTTTCGTCTATCCTGATATCTGTTTGCAATCAGAATATCCTAAAATGATTGATTGCAAAAATCAGGCATACATCTGCCTTCAATTCGTTGAAGGTTTGACGAATAAAGTTCGCAGTATTTGCGGAAAACCACTTTCTTTGGTTAAGATCAATTTAAAAGATATCGAAGAACCTTCGAATTCTGGCTTTTATCCTGCAAAAGTATAATTCAAATTTGTGATACAAAATTAGGAGTCAATTTTAAATATTTTTCAGTGCTTAAAAAAAAATTTCTCTTTTCTTTTCAGAACAAATTCGAGAAGATGTGTTCTCAAATTCCTCGAATGCCATCGATATATGGAACTGTTAGCTCACAACCAAAACTAAAACAGCAAACCGTAAAGTTTAATTTTGATCTAATGTAACATAATATTTTTGTAGAATTTTATGTACGATTTTTAATTATACATTTTTTAAACGGATTTCCAGCTCAACTTTCCAGTAGTCAAAGACAAGCTTCCTTCATCTCCCCAGAATTCGAATTCGACTAACTCTCTTCACAATGAAAGCTTTGTTTCTAAAATAAAAAACCTCGAGTTTCCTAGTAAAACTCTTCCTTACTCATCACAGTCGAGACCTCTCAAAAGGAAACTGATTGCTGATTCGAAATTAGAAGATGACAACATCAGTGTACAGAGCGAAACTTTTCAGACTCTTATGAATTTGATCAAATCAACTGAAACTCCAGTTAGGAAAGAAAATGAGAGAAAAAAGTCATTACTTGACGGTTTATTACAGAAAAAATCTGATATACGTCTACCAAAAGAATTTTTACCTCCACCAAAAAAAGTTAGAATTTTCGAATCAAATCCAATAAATTCTTCCTCTGATTGTGAGACTATTACGAAATATTTTAAAAAGCAGAAATCAAATGTTGCTCAATCACAAGTAAAAACTCTGGTAATTATAAAACTTGTAATAATACATTAAATATGAATATACGAAGAAAGAAAGAATTGAATATTGAAAGGGAAAAATTAAAGCGCCTTTTTTTTATTCTAGGGTAAATTGCAGTTACAAAACTTGCTAAGAAACAAGTAAATCTCCATTTCAGATTACTTCATAAATTAAAGAAATTTTAAAATTTTAAGCTCTACCTGGTTCGATCAGTAAAAAGGAATTATTTTACTTCTTTAAAACTTATAATTAATCTTAGATAAATGGCGTTGAATTGATAATTTAAAGAGACTTTTGAAGAAGATTCTTTCAATTCCAATGGCAGGTACATAGTAGTAAATAGTTCTAAATTAATTACATATGGTAGGTGGAAATATATTAATTTTAAATTCTGTACCTTTTTAATTATTTAATAATGTTAACTTTTATGCAAATAAAGTTGTGAAAAAATGATTTTTAAATTTTGATTGTTTTAAACTTGGCGCTTTATCTTTTAGAAGCATCTTGAAAACAAAAAAAAAGATGGCGTATTGCATTATTGTAAACGACCCTTAATACTCGAATCTGCAGCCATTTTGTCAGACGCACTCATACAGTTGAAGTGAAGTGACTTAAACATCGCGCGCGCGTTTGTTCATTGAAATATTCATATCTGTTCATCAAGAAGTTTTATAATTTAACTAGTTCGGTGAAAATAATCTTCAACTAACAGTTAATTTTACAGAGCCCGATTATGTAAGTTCTCTAAAAAGCTTTTTCTTATATTCCATACCTATATTTGTTCGCAAATATTCATGTCGATTTCTGTTTTTAGGGCTCGTAGCCGCAAAGATAGTGCGGGGAAAAGCGATTCCGAAGTCACGGATAAGGAAAATAAACGGGAACGAGGTAGGGATAAAGAAAGAAAAAAACGCAACGCATCATCTTCCAGCAGTGGTAGCAGGTAAAAATTATTATTAACATTATTTCACGTACTTTTCGCCTCTAAGCGTAACCAATTTTCGGCTCCAAATTATAGAACGAATGCGTCGATATCTACAATATTTTTAGCCATAAGACAATTCGAGAATTCTCGATTTTCCTACGGATATAAATTTAATGTTTTTATCATTAGAATCAGTTGTGTTGTTCTCGAGTAAAAATGGTTTGAAAAATTGATTGATATAACCTCAAAATGCTCTGCAAGCTGGCCACAATTGTTTGACGTTGAAACAAAAATTAAGGAAAATTTGGAAATATATACCATGAAGTGTATGTACATAAGAAAAAAAATTAATCTGGACATACAAAATCAATTAATGATCTTTCTTTGTTTTTATACACTTGTTAAAGTTTGTTTTAAGATGAAATTTCCAATTTTATTCAATAAGGAGTGAGGAGTGTGAGTCGGTCTATTGTTTATTTTTCCCTGGCCACTTTTCGATCCCAACTCGGTCTTGATGTTAATTAAATATTTGTTTAGTTTAATTGACAGTTGTTATAAGCTAAGTAAATTTTTTAAGATTCATTTAATTTCAAACATTTTAAAATACACATATTCACTTATTAGTTTAATATTGTATATTTTTCTTCAAATCTGTAATTTTGTCTATTTTCAATTCTAGTTCCTCGGACAGCAGTTCAACATCTTCGAGCTCCAGTGGTGGATCCAGTTCCAGGTCGAGTTCTTCTTCAAGTTCCTCCACCAGTAGTTCAGGCAGTTCTTCTGGAAGTTCCCGAGACAGGGCTCGGAAGCGTAGTCGAAGCAAAAGTGCCGATGGATCAAGGAGGCACGAAAATAAAGATAAAGAAAAGGATAAGGAACGCGAAAGAGAACGGGAGAGGGAAAGAGAGAGGGAACGTGAGCGTGAAAAGGATCGTGAGAGGGACAAGGATAAGAAAAAAAGCGGCAGCAGTACTGTTACAGAAAAGCCAAAACCCAAGCCTCGTTCAAGGTACTTGTCATTTATCATTCATTTTTTAATAATAACTAATATTATAAAATATTTTCAGTAAATTCTAATTATAATTTGATTTTTAGGTCACCATCACCCAGGAGGAAGCGACGAGAGCGATCACCAATTCCAAGACCCACGAAAATTCATATTGGCCATTTGACTCGCAATGTTACCAAGGAACACATTATGGAGATATTTTCTACTTACGGAAATATCAAAATGGTAGATTTTTCGCTTGATAAATTCCATCCGAATCATGGGAGGGGTTTTGCTTACGTCGAGTTTGAAACAGCTGATGAAGCCGAGAATGCCATGAAACACATGGACGGAGGTAAATTGTTTTTGGTTTAAAACAATACTTGTTCAATTAACCGTATTAATACTTATTCTTCTTTTTATTTCAGGGCAAATCGATGGTCAAGAAATTACTGCTGCTCCTGTATTATTGCCAAAGTCAAGGCCGCCTCCAATGCGCAGAATGTCGCCACTTCTTGGACGAAGGGCGCCAATGCCTTGGAGAGGTGGAGGAGGTGGTGGTAGGAATTCGCCACTTCGTTATCGTGGAAGACGTTCTCCGCCTATGAATCGCAGACGCAGCCCGAGACCTCCTCGTCGTAGGGTCAGGTCGCGTTCACGAAGTCCCCAGAACAATCCTCGACACCGTCACCGTCGTTACACTAGGTCCAGCTCCAGTAGTTCTCGATAATATTTTATTTTCTCGGACCATTGCATCAGACCTCACTTCATTTTCGTTGGAGCTGGATAAGATTAAGGGTAACTTCCAAGGGTCGCACCAACCATTGGTACGAAGCACTCATGAGAAAAAGAACAAGGAACTCGTCCATGATAACATATGTGGACGTCACGCGTAAGACACCATTTTTACAAAAATATAATGCAATTTTCATTACCGATATATCTTTATTTTCGCACCGTTCATGAAAAATAAAAATTTAAGGAATAACGGGTATTCGCTGTAGTTTTTTTGTAATTCTAGAATGGTGTTTAGCAAATTAATTGTAAACGCGCGTGAAATGAATGAGTGATAATGATATGAATTCTATGAAGAATGTAATTCATTTGCATACTTTTTCTCCGTTTGATGTTAAAGAATGTGTGTTTTTAGTGTTAAAAGTAGTAAATATAATTTGAAAGCTTCGGTCGCGTTTTTTTCTGCTGAATGTACTTTGGAGAAATATTTAAGTTCGTACCTCTTTTTAAATCAAGTTTAAAATGAATTGTGAAAAGATGTATGTGCAAGCCTTTTCGACATTTTTACCGAACAAAAAGAGACGAGTCTTATAGTAAATAAAGATATATAGAAACTGCGAAAATTGTAAAAGAAAAAGGAAAAAAAAAAGAAATTAACGTAAACTTGTATGTATTTATTTTCAGCACTTGAAAATTCACTTATAATTTTTTAATTTTAAGTGTATGGTAATTTACGTTTTTAAATCTCATGAAAAATGGTTTTGAAATTAAAATGTTCAATTTTCAGAGGTTGAATTTTAAGCGATATTATTTTGACTTTAAATTTGAATTCAAACTGGAGAATGTGACTTATTGCCAGGCGTATTGTTTCTAAGAGAGAAGGTTGGGAAATAAGAGCGCTTTTGATACTTTGATAGAAACTATGATTATTAGACCCTTTTACAAAGAGTCGATTTTAGAAAAAACCTATTCACACAAAACTTCCTTTATACTCGCGATATCTACAAGAACAGAACCATTGCATTTGCATTGCAATAATTTTGCGTCGATGAAAAATATCTACAATCTTCAAGGCGTGTATAATTATATAATAATATACAATTTCTTTATGGTGACTTTACAGTGTAAAAACGAATCATGATGGTAGATGGGAGTTCCGTCGAGTCGGTGAAATGAAATGACAGGCGGTCCCAAGGTTTAAACGAACGTAGTTCCGGCTCATGGCACGCAGAAGAAATTTTTTCCTTCCAAGAGATCTACGATTATTGACTCTTCTTGGTAACAACGACGCATATGGCTGCCAAGTGAGAGGACGAGAAAAAAATTCGGAATCTCGTCCAAAAATGGACCGGAAAGAAGCTTGTCGAGGAATGATAATTGAAATGAAAAATTCGCGCAAGAAGTACCGGACGACACAAATCTAGACTTTGTCACAAACACCCTTTGGCACAAACAAACTTATTCGCGACGCTCACGAAGGAATTGCATTTTTATTGCCTGCTAAAGAATCGCAATTGATCCTCGTAAAAACTTTCTTCGGATTCCTGCGCAGCATCGTTACAAAGCTTCCAATTTTATTGTTTTTAAAAAACACCTTTATGGTTAAAACATCACTCTTTGTTGAAAAAATTTTTCTAAATTTAATAACACAGCGTTTTATCTTAAACAACTAAGAGCAATGCGGGCTCACTGACCCTAATCCTAAATAAATTACTGGTCTAAGATTCACTCGGTTTTCAATTTTCAAAAACTGTCATTGGTTTAATGGTAGGGTTTTTATTCTTTTAAATTTTATACTTACTAATTTGTTCAAGAATCTCTTTTTTTCGAAAATACAATATATCTCAAACAACGACAGTTTCTCAAAATTTGTATTAAAATGACATCAAAATCTGGAAGCTTTGAAACAGCAATTCTTAAACAATAAAAGGTTCGAAAGTTTCTAGAACGCATTAAAAATTAAGATCCTCGCCTCTTAATCGCTTTTAAAATTGGCTACGTCCCAAAAAAAGGATTGTGATGGCGAAAGAGTCGACCTTTTATTTTCTACATATTTACTATGTATATCACAGGAAAGTACTGAGTGCCTTTTGTCAACTAATAATTAATTCTCTTTCACATTTTAATATCGGGTATCGAAAGTAATTTTTTTAAAATAACAAGCGTACATTTGCCGAAGGTACTTGCTCGCTTCGTCACGTCACTAAACTTACTCATACAACTTGTCCTACCGAGGAAATTAAAATTTACACAATAATTATGTATATTACATTGATAAAATCAGAGCGAACGCTTCGACAATGATTCCATGCGTGTATGACAGAGATTTGATTTCTTTCGGCTAATACGTGACAATAAATAAATAATTAAATAATTTCTCGTTCAGTAACGCTGGAGATCCGTGTAGCTTTCTTTCTTTTTTTCTTTACCTAGTTTGCTTCTTTTCTTTTACATTAGCATCGTCTCGCATCCTACAATAATTAGAATATTACACACGATATTAACTGTACGCATAGTATCATCGTAATAATAATGTATATATACTGCTATAGACAAACAGTCAGATCCCCCGATACGTCGTACTAACTATCGCGCTTCTTTCTTTAATATCTATAAATATCGCATATTTTATGTACAATTTCTTTTAAATAGCGCTATTCTGTTACCAAAATATCGACGATTCCATCAAGTTAGAGCACCGAACCTCGCGTTTTAGTCGTAGGGGTACATTGAAAATGTTTAAATTATGATAAAAGAAAGTTAATTGTTTTAATTTTTATTTAGAACAAAAATATTAATTATACTCGTAGCTAAAGTACGAGAAAATTCAATAATTCGGGTTTGAATAAATATTATACAAAACTACTTGCTTTTATGAAATTTGAAACACATTTTTCAATGTTCCACTACAATTATTTAAGTTAAAGACGACGAGAACGTTGCGGGGACAATGTATCATCGAGACTGAGAAGCGTCCTCTTTTTTGTGAATGTCCCCTGGGTGCATTAGCGAGGGGTCGAGTTGTCTACCTAAAACACCAGGAACTCCTGGTCCTGGACCAGCTCTGTGATGCATGTGAAGATTACTCAAAGGTCCAGGGTTTGGATCCTTTCCCCGTAAAGCGGTCACTGGAGGTGGTGGATAAGCTGCGTATAGTTTCGCTCTCTCTTCTTCTTCTGCTCTGAATGCAGCCATCATTGGATTATACCGAAGTTGTTGAAGAGGATCATATCTGTATGGATCCCGGAAAGGATCTCCTGGCCAAGGTGCACCAGGTTGGGAACCTGGACCCGTAGGAGGAGGGAAAGGTTGCATTGGATGACCACTGAGACCTTGCAACATACTTCGAGACATCGTGTGAGGAGCTGGAACACCATGAGGATGTCTGGCGAGATAAGCATGAGGATGCGAGTGATGATACCTAAAAAAAATAAAGAAACTAATCAACATTTGGAAATTTGAAGATCTTGAGACTCAAAGATCATCTAAACCACAGAGTATCCTTTTAAATAAAATGGTTTTATATGCAAAATTTACTACTTTGTTAATAATAATTAGTCATCTTAAAATATTCTAAATACATTTTTTTCAGGGTTTGTCCTAGGAAATTACTTTTATATATTGAAGCACTCTATTTTCATAGTGGCTTTCTCCAAGAATAGAATCTCTTTTGTTCTCTAATTGATTAGTGGGCAACTAAAAATCAGTCGGGAACTAGACACACCAAGATAAATACCTAGGGTCGGGCATTTGATTTTGTCCTGGACCAGGTCCCGGCCCTGGTCCGGGTCCAGGTCCAGGTCCCACAGGTGGCGGCCTAGGAAGCATAACAACTTCATCTTCCTTGCTCCTTGGTTCTTCCTTGACTCGAACCTCTCCCGTATCCAAAGGTGCAGATCCATTCCTGAGAGGTGATCTTTCTCGTCCCATAACCGCATGCTGACGATTTTTCATCATCATCCTCTCCCGTTCCATCTCTCTCCTTTCCATTTCTCTCCTTTCCTTTTCTCTTCTATCTCTTTCTCTCTCTGCAGCTTCCTGTTTCCTTTTTTCTTCCTTCTCGCGTTCCCGCCTCTCCTTTTCCCGTTGCTCCTCTCTCTCTCTTTCACGTCGAGCCCTTTCCCGTTCTCGTTCCCTTTCTCGTTCTCGCTCACGTTCTCGTTCCCTCTCACGTTCTCTTTCCTCAAATTCCGCCCTCCTATCGATTGTTGGCATCTCTGGTTTTATCGCCCAAGAGACTGTCGTTGGTGGAAACCCAGAAGGAGCTCGTTGTAGTCTGAGAATTAGAAGGATATTTTATAACTCTACTTTGAGAAGTACTTAAGTGACAGTTTTGATTACAAGTATGAGTAAATAATAACTTACCCTCTCCACGGATCGTGAACTGATCCCAATCCTCCGAGAGGAGGCATTTCTCTTGTCGGAGGAAAGCCGGAGAATCCTGGGAAGTTGGGATTCGTTGTGCCGAATGTCGAGGGGTATCTACCGAATGGAGACATTCCACTTCCTGAAAAAAGAATGGGCATTGGAAATAAATGCATAGATCTAGAGACCCTAAACTAGTTATCTACCCGTGAAGAATAAACATACCTAAATGTGAAGATGTTTGCGAAAGGAAGGCAACAGGATGAGGCTGAGGTGGTGGTGGATGATTCTGTGGCATATTTGTGGGTAAAGACATAGGCGTACTGAGTCCCAGACCAGATGTGGGTCCCCCAGCAAACAGATGTCCCGGTGGTCTGAGCAGTTCAGTTTTAGTATTGGCTACACTGCTCGCCTTCGCTTCCGCTCGTTGTTTCTGCTGATGATGATAGATCTCCCACGCTATCCGAGCATGCATAGCATTCCATTTTCCAGTCTTCTGCAATGCGAATTCAACGTTCGAGAACTGTTTCGCTCGAAAGTCCTGATTGTTTCGTACGTTTGGATTGGGCATCTTTCAAGAAAAGAAATAATAAGCTTATAATTAAACAGAAAGATTATTAAAGATTAAAAAAGATTACTGATCTTGTTGCCCCTTTTTCAAAGCATTTTGAGCATGTTGCGAGCCGGGTGGTACTTTAATTCACTGTACCTTTGGAGGAAATGAAGAAAGATGATTATGCGAGACAAATGGTCCAGGTGGGCCGCCTCCAGGATGAAGAAGTCCAGAGTTGAAGCCTGAGAAGCCGGTGAGGTTGAGGCTTCCGCGAAAAAATTGGGAGTCAACTGCTCCTAACTTTGGAATGTCCTTAAATTATTTGAGAGAAGGTTAGTGAAGAATGTCACTCAGTTTTTAGAATTCGTTAGCTAGATGATTTAAATTAGTTGTTATATGAATTATATATTATAGAGTCCATGAAAGGAGTTTCAGAGAAAAAAATTTTATGTATGGAAATTTAATTGAGTGATCAAGAGATCATTTTGATACTTACAATTGAAGGGGGATAGAGGCTCGTAGGTGCATTTTGAGGGAGTAAAGACGAAGAATGCTGATGCACATGCGTGTGTTCGTGCTGATGATGATGCATTTCTGTCCGGATGTATAACGGTGGTCCAAGATTACCCACATCTACGCCAATATTTCGGTTCTGTGGTGCCAGGAATCTATTCTCAAGATCTCTCCTCAACAGGTCTGCCTGACCTGCAACGTGAGTCACCCCTTGTTTTGATTAGAACAAGTTCTCTTCTTGTATCAGATTGTAAATTGTAAGTTCAAAATCACACAAATCCACTTACTTGTTTGAAAGAGAGATTCAGCAGAGAATGGATTCGGATTGGATGAAGGTGGAGGAAGTGAAGACATAGATGTATGAGAATTCGCATTCGAAACAGGTGGTGGCAATGGAGTGGCGAACATGGGCGGTGGAAAAGTGTGCAATCCCATTGGCACAGGTGGTGGAGTTGGCCTCGGAACCGACGTATTTGTTGCCGGAGACAACTGAGGAGCTGAGCTGCTGCTATAATACAGAAGAAAATAAAAACTGCAGTCTTCTACTTCAAGTTCATCAGGAAAAGACGAATCCGAGCTTTTTACAAACGAAACCACGGTCATCAAAATAAAAAGAAGGCGAAATTATAATACCTATACCTGATCCACCCTTGAGCCTTGGAATAAGCAGGTAGACTAGAATTGGCTGGGGAGGATTGACTGTTTGGCGCACTAACAGGTGTTATGCTCCCGCGACTTAAGCTGCTCACGTTGCTGCTGTAACGAAGATCATTTCTTACTGCTACAATTCGTTACTTCAATTTCACAATAATTTCTTGAGAATATGTATAAAACCATGTACCTGTAACTGTCTCGTTCCCGATTCGGACTGTGTCCACGGGGCGAATTATTGGTGTTTCTTCCAGCTAAGCTGCAGGCTACGATATCTCGGTGAGCGATTGTATTCGCAGTGGTAACTGTGTTCGTTATCGTAGATACGCAAGTGGTAGTAGCAGCACTCAGAGGAGTATTGTTAGTAGTATTATTGTTGTGGTTCTGCACGTTATTCGCTATTGTTTGCTTGCTTATATTCGTGCAAGGGGAAGCTCTATTGACTCTCTGTAAATATACACATCGAATAATTAATAAGAGAAATTAATATCGTAGTCCTCATTTTCTGTTTGTATATATGTATAGCCGTTAACTAAAAGTTGATTTAATTCAGATTATTAAAGAAAATAGTTTTGTGGATGAACTTACCACATCGGTTCGTGAAGAGGCAGAATGCGATGGAGACGGAACAGCGGGTGGAAGATAAGGACTGTGATTGAGAGCAGTGTAAGGAGTGTAGAGAGGCGGATAGGATGGCTGTGTTTGAGGATACGCAGCCATAGGCAGCGGAGGAGGATAGCTTGTGGTAGCTGCTCCGTTGGACGGTGCTGCTGGAGTCACGCCCAAACTTGCAACGGCAGGACTAGTTGTGTGGCTTGAAGAGACATGTGGTACATTAGGCGTATGTAAAGCAGGTATCGTAGTGTGAGGCTGTTGAGACATAGACGGAGGTGGTAGAGCGGGTGAAGCTGGCCGTTGCTGCGGAGCTATTGCACGAGGATTCGCTGCCAGTGGACTAGTAATCTAAAGAAAAAAGACATCAGATAAGTTTATTTTTTCTTTTCGACTTCTTAATTAATCAGTGTTCAGTTTTATTAACAAATAGAAATACTTACAGGTGATTGGGATATGTGAGGAGGTAGGGTGGGACTTGGAGGACTCGGTGCCGTTGGAACTGGTGCAGTAGCAGGCACAGGGGGAGGAATAGGAGCCGGAGCATCAGTCGCAGGATTAGAAATTTGTCCGCCAGTGTCTGGAGGAGATCCTCCAGCTCCATTTGCTGGCGGTAAGACGTGCGGCGAAGAAGATGGCAACTCGTCTAAAACAATTAAATTGATATTGATATAAGGCCTGTGTTTCAGTTGTGTCCATCATTCGTTTCCTAAAATAAAATGCTTACATTTACGTGGAGGAGGCGGTGGAGTTGCAGATTCAAAGAGTACCGATTCACCATCAGAGCCCTTGTCGTCTTCTCCTTCGCTATCACACTGCAAAAGAAAGATAATAAGGTAAAGACCAGAATTCTTGTTTTTCGAAATCAATTCCAGTAATAGAAAAGTACTTACGATATAGCCTTTGCCGGAACTGCAATGACTGCTCGCCTGTAGACAAAATATAAAAAATATTTATCTAAGTAGAAAGGAAAATAATTGAAGTCAAAACAATTAACAGTTATCATAATTATTTTTAATGTTCAAGTGCACATGTTTTAAAAAGGTCTTTATCTTTAATAATTCCAGGTCGATAGGTTTATCGTTGCATGCCAGTGGAACAATTGACCGAAAATTATGAAACGTGTACTACTTTCAAACGAGCATTGCAACCAGTTTGTATTATTTAGTGAGACTTTAACTTACATCGCTAAGATGGTCCCTAGAACTATCGGCGTCCTGGCAATCTCTAGTTGCACCAGGGCCATGCAACTGTTCGGACGCTCTTCCGCTATCGTCACTTGTTCCTGCATCTAGGCCCTGAAAGACGAAATCGTAATATCATAAGGTAAAATTTTCAACAATTTATTCTTATTTCAATAAAATTCTATTAGAAAGAATGAAGAATACCTGGTTAAGCGTTGAGGGTGTCAGTATGGAATTGTGAGAATAATGGTTGTGCTTGTAGTGATTATTTTTAATGTGGTGTTCGTTGTGTCGGTTGTTTTGTCCGATATCCACCTTTGGTTTTTCATCCACTATCGTCAGCAGCGAATGAAGTTTCTTGACATTATTTTTACCAGCTAGTTTTATTGCACTCTGTAAACAGAAAGAGAAAAATAATTAGTTCACTATTGAGGAGAAGCATAAAATATCAAAAGGAAAACATTGCAATAAGATTCAAATTTTAAATTCTTCAAACTGATGAGGGTAATTGTAGAAAATTGCCAACACTTATATGATTTATAACATTCAACCTAAACGTGGACACTTAGGGTCCAACATGTGCTTTACATTATCTAGTTACAATTCATAGATTAAATGGGGTCCAATTTCAAAAATAGCTGATGGGTTTTACTTGGATGGCAATTGACTTTTGAAAGAATACAGATGATCTTTTAACGGTAAATATCTGTTTTAGGTAGATGACCTCAACACATTAACAGCTGATTTCGCTGGCTCCCAGTTTTCGAAAGCTGGTCTTCAATTCACAAAATCTTTCTCAAGGATTTTTTTCTCAGAAAGTAAAATCTTTACTCAACAACAAAGAAGACCAGACGGATCATTCTGTTTTCTTCAATAGTGGCAACAGTAACAACAACAAGACACAGGTGAAACGACTTTTAACGGCTTAAACAAGTGAGTAACTTTCGCGGGACGTTTGCAATGGCGGCACTAAAAAAAATGTACACGAATCGAACGAACTCACGACCGGTTCTGTTAGGTGGGCAGTAGCAGCATCGGATCTTGGAAGTCGCAGCAAAGTGGAGAAGAGAGTCGATGGAATGAAGAAATGGCTTTCGCACTGTTTCGATCAATCTGACCTCTGACAACATTCGTCATATGGGCTGGAGCTGAAGACTCCTGAGTACTCGATACAACGACAGCCGGCACGTCGTGCGCATAGCTCCGTCACGACAGACAGAAATAGACTCAGGAGATCGACAAAATTTCGAATATTTCGGCCTGAGGCAAACCGGTTGTTCGTGATATGGCGGTGCACGTTTACACAAGTGACGAAGAGGGAGATTCGCACTGTGGCAGTGTACGCGTTGCACCACGGGGGCACCCAAGTGGGGGTTGGTGGGAGCAGGAGATATTGAAGAGCAACCGCGTACAGCTAAGCAAAAGGAGCAAGGGGGAGGAAAATGCGAATCAAGAGGGGAGAAACACAGGTACGTACACCACAATCTATCAAACAGGGTGAAAGTTTTTTAATATCTCAAAAAATAACTTCTTTCTGCTAATTATCATCTTTGTTACAGACGGAGAAATCTAACTACCGAAAGAACTTTAATCAAGCCTTTAGACGTTTTTATGAATGGCACAAAGACTATGAGAACCTATTCACATCCAAATGGTACTTATCATCAAATTATCCTTCAGAATCCTAATCAAATCGTAGTTTAGTAGCTTTTGGGAAAACCTAGCACCTATTATAACCATATCTACTAAGGTCTAATAAGGCAAATCCTGATCCGCTTTGCGAAATCTCTGAAGGCTGAAGCCTTCTTGAAATCACATTCACTACGGTCAAGAGACAAATTGTATTCGTCGCTACAATTAATTCCTGTAATAAGTGATTAAAATTGTTCCAGACTGGCATGCACTAAACGTTGCATAAGTTTAGTGAGGCCTAAGACCAAACCCGATAGTACCCAACCATTGTAGCCCTTATCCCTTATCAAAACACCTACAAATATTAGTTCTTCTTCTCCAGTTTCTCTATAAAAACTGTTCAACAATGCCCTAAAACTTGTAGAGAAGTTTTAGATCAATAGATTCGTCCCACTTCTTCTCCCTTTTTAAGTACAACCCTGGTGAACATAGAGGATAGCGGGGAATCGCCAACACAGGAGCAGAGTAAGAAAGAGAGAAGAAGACATTGACCGAACGAACAGCCGCACGACAAGGCCTCCTCCACGCCACGCCAGCTGGAAGGAGAAACCGTCGGGAGTCTCCCTCTTTCTTTCTCATTCCATTTCGTCCCAATTCGACTTCTTCCTCCTTCTCCACTCTACAGACTACTCGGTACATCAGAGAAGGAAAAGAAAAAAAATGCAATAGATTAAGCGAGGGCAAGAATACGCTATATTGTCGGCATTCATTCCACCTGCGCACGTGTATAAACTGAGCAACTCGTAGTCGACAAAAAAAAAACCCTAGGATATAGTCACATTTTTAATTATTCTATAAGTTGCTTTTCATTCTAATTCTCCATTGGTGAATTTTTAGATATGGATCCTTGAAACTTGGCATGTTCAAGGATTTTAAAAAACATACGGATTGTCCAAGGATTCTTGACAAGATGGTAGCGGGTTACTGAAACAGCTGTTACTACGGACGTTCGAGCACTTAAGCTCCTTAAATGGTTACGCATCCAGGTACTTGAAACGTCAATTATTGTTTTTGATCAATTATAGATTATATAGAATTTGATAGTTGAAGTACAAGATATAATCCATTGCAAAACCTTCTTTTTTTTTTTTAGATGAGATTCCATATCAACAGTTCACGCAACAAGATACTCGGTGGCATGCCTCTAAATGGGCCAGACCACAAGTTTCCTTTGTATCGTCCCTTTCTTAGTTCCCATCTTTTTCTTCATGAAAGCTACGGAAACCGGTGTGTCGTCTCCTGAGATTTTCTTTTGCGCAGCTTGAGTGAGCCTTTGCAAGAATGGAAGTGCGAGGTTTATGTGAAGGAGATTCTGCATGCGATCTCAAGATATAAAAGCAATCTGTGATTGCCGAGTTCCAGCAATGGCGTAACGAGAAAATGCAATTGAGAAAACATGATAACAAGTGAAGGAGAAGATAAGCTTGAAAGTATTCCAGTTTCAGAGAAACCTTTAGGGCCATTGGCTTAGGTCAGGGTCTCTGATTACCTTGAGAGAAATACCACTGGCTGGTTAGAATATGCAAATTCTTATGATGCCTATTCATTTTTCAGATGTCTACCTTCATGCGCGATGTCTTTTGTGGAGGGTAGGGGAAATACCAATCATAACAAAATCTGAAATTAAAGGCCCACAACCTGATCAAATCGTAATTAGCAATCGGAACCAAAATCAGGTATGGCAAATCGTATGATTTAGATTTAAAACTATAACCAGCAGATAATACACATGAAGAAGGATAGTCTACAACTTGCATCCCATTTCATTTGAAATCTTCTTAAGATGTAGTAAATCCCAGACTATAATACTCTTTGGTTTATCTCCTGTATTCTTTCTCATTCCAGATTTAAAGCCACAAGCTTCAAAAATTCATCTTGGGAAATCTTGAGGAATACATGAGTTAAAGGCTTTTGGAAACAGACGTCGAGAAAAGCTTAGGGGTGGGTTAAGCCCCGTTAGTCCTTCTGGTTACGCCACTGACACGAAGTGCAAAGGATAAAGAAAGGGTGAGAAAAAGAGACACCCTCGAGCGAGAGCCTTTCCTTCGTTCAGCCGATCCTGTCCTGACTTTGCGGCTACTAAACTTGCACATCCAACGTTGCCAAGTCAACTCTCTCTACTTCTACTCTCTATACTCTGGTGCTCACGCACGTTCATCGAGTTCTTCCAACCTTCCAACTTCCAGTCACCCACCACTCTTCCTGCCGAGTGGGTACGAATGTAATGTGCGAGCAGCAGATATACATACGTATGTTCCTCACGATAAATCGCACATGATACCAGAGTGAACGCATATTATGTCAGCGTAAACTCATTTCTCTCACGAGGTCGCTGTGCGCATGCTAGACTAAGTAATCATGTTAAGAACCTCTTCATGTGAGCTCCTCTTTTTACCCACAGCAAATCTCAGCCAAAGTGTTCAGTTTGGCTATGCATTTTCTAATATAATTAGCCATTCTATTCCAGCTCCATCATCATTTATCGTCTCAGCTTTAAAAACCCAGTGTTCGAAAGTGGCGCATTACTTTTAAATGATACCGTACCGAACACTTTAAAGACCTTATGATTAGTGGTTTCTTACACCGGTTAGCTAACAGAAACACTAAAAATCGCAATGCTATTAAATCTGCTTTAACTACAAGATTCAAGTTGTCTCTTGCCGCTAATTATAAAACTATTAAGGCAATTCATGCAATTTGTAGTTTGAAGAGACAAGGATGTTTCAAATTCCTGTGCTTGACTACCTGCCTGATAATTTAAATTCATCGTACTTAATAACCAGTGCAGAAGATTCCTTCTAATGCAATTAACTTCCGACTTCATGATTAATCGAGGCTGGAATTGCATTACTTATTCATTCTACGACTGACCCAATGACCATTTTCGTGAACTGTATTGATGTGAATTCTAAACTGGCTTCAATTCAAGAATTGGCTATTTTTGACTTTTTTAAATTTATATCATCTCTCAAAAAGGTGTTGCCATAAAAAGGTAAAGGTAATAAAACTCGATTCAGGATATCGGAGCGATATTCTTATTTCTTTGCCGCAAATGATATTGTATCATCATCATGTATCATTTTGGTGCCATAAAAGAGCAGACCAGGGCCGATAAGTAGTAAATGGATGCTTTATCGGAATATCCTGTAGCCGAGAATGCGAACACAAAACATTGTATCGAAGTCTCGTAAAAGAAAACTGGGTCAGTCTTTCGTGCAGGTGTATATCTCGTACTACTCTTTTCTTTCGTGTTATTCAACGTTTCAATATCAATTTCGAGAAACTCGACGGAGATTCAATATCTGGCTCTCGGATCGCGATGTTAATCCCGACTTCACTTTACCTCGCAATACAATCTAGTGGAAATTCAAGGCGAACTTCTTCCAGAAGTCCTCTGCCAAATGCCGGACTTATTCACGCCTTAAGCTATGGGATTAAAGTCATTTTATATCAGTCAGCTGAGCACCAGCTGATCAATTTGCAAAATTTATCAGCAAAATTGATCAGCCTTGAATCAATATTCGAAAAAAAGGCTCTTAAAGTATCAATTTCTAAGAATCGCTAAAGAATCTTTATAGAATCCCTCATAAATAATCGAAATTTACCACGCGTGCCTTATGGCACTTTTTTATCGTCGATAGAATCACAAGGCTTAGATATCAGGTGTCCCATCAGGTGTCCGGCCGAGGAACCAGTCGTAAAAAAGTGATTCAGCTATCTACCGATAAAGTTTGTTCGGAAATGTGTTGACATGAAGATTAGAACATCTACAGAAGCGCAGGATTTGATCTCCTATAATGAAGCTCGCGACTGCTCGATCAAGAGGGTTTGGAGGCGGGGAAGTGGAGGGGTAACGGTTCAGGGGAGAGGCGAGAGACGTAAGTACATAATTCGTTTCATCGATCGAGCAGCCCTGCTTTCGGGCAAGATATATGACATCAGAAATTAATACAAGTTTACGCTAATGGACATCGAGGCTTTCATCGTAATATTGGAAAAATTATCGCGTTTCAAGAACCACTTCTGACGATATTACCGTCTAGTCTACAACTCTCTAGAAATGTTGTATTGAATGTCGTGGAATCCATTGGTAGCTAATTGGAAATTTTTTAACAGTTTATTACGTGGGGTTGTTATTATAATCGTTTAATCTCTTTTTATTTCATATTTTCATCTTCGTATGTGTATGAAATTAAATTTAACACATGAATCATTTACAAACTTCATATAGAAATGGATCAACTTTCTGGTATATATATATATTTTTTTTTTTTGTATTTGCAATACGAACATTAACTGCGTGTTTGTCCGTCGAGGTTTTAATTGCTATACATTCAACTTTCTTCCATTTGGAACGATCAGGTAGAATTGTTTTGCGGTACGAGGACTTGCACGGTAGTTAAGAAGTGCTGTAAACGAAGTGGCGAAATGCCGTTTCAGCTTACATTGGTTGGGATCTCGAGTAAGATCAACACAGCGACAACTAAGCAATTGTGTGGTAGGGGTGGAGCCCCAACACAAAAGAAGGTTCTCTGAAGAAAAAGCGTGGAAATGGTTGCACTGCTGGGGTCGCTTTGGGTTTGAAGGCTATTTATTTCGACGAATTTGCGGTTACAATGCTTCTGTGTTCAGCAGTATAGTCGGGAAAAAAATTTCAAGACGGAAACATCCCCTAATTGGCGGAAACAGAACTAGATATATTTTTAAGATGTCTGGGCATTGACTTTAAACTTCATAATTCGGAATAGATTCTTTCTGGACAATTGAGACATTACAAAGTTTGAGTAATATATCAAAATTCGCTTGTGAAATCCAAGGGAAAAGCAGGAAGAAAACGCAGGTATAAAAAGCGTGAGCAAACTCATTAGCCTACTGTTATCAATAGGATTTACGACCTTCTAACTTTATTTCTTTCTGTAATGAACCACAAAACAGTAATCTTTCGTTTACACTTTGATAATCACTACTTAGTTGACTGTTGTTATATGTATTCAAATTGTCAGCGTTTTTGCTCGTTTGTTTTATCTTAGAGAGCAATTAAATGACAATCAGGAAACTGAATCATGAACGAAAAACAAAGTTAAGTATGAATAATTTAATACTGCACTTGTTCTACGTAAAATGGTGCCTTATTACAAGTAGTTGAAGATGATTAATCTTTTAAAGTAACCCTGCTTTCAGTAGACATAATTTATGAGATGGAATACGACTATTTTTAAAACTGTTGATTGAATTTCTATACAAGAGCAGAAGTGAAAGTTGGATATAAATTATTTGGCGCATAAATTTTCCGTGAAACAGTCGACATAATTATAGAACTGGTCTTTCTGTGTTTTCCACGACCAAACAGATTTGATTGATTATACAAGATTATTAATAGGTGAATGAATACTTGATTAACTGCAACTCTTGATAAAACCAACACCTGACCAATTGAAACAATTTATAGAATCAATCAATTAAACAGTTGGATTTACTTTAAATATTGAATAAGCACTCTGAATGAAATTCTCGGTAATTATAATAGAAATTAAAATACCATGCTTATGCTTTTATTCATTCATACAAATTGATTGTAAATATTTAAATTTCTCCTATTGTTGGACACTTACAAAAGAATATTAATTGGCCAATTTACCAATTTGTTATGAGCCAACGATTTAAACATTTTATTGAATTTCTATTGAAAATTAAGGAAGGAAAATAGTTTCTTCATTTCAATCTCTAGTGATGTAACCAACTCAAAAAATTGAAGTGTTCACTAAAACAGAAACTCGTTATCGCAACGAGAGGTAAGTAAGCTGGGCGAGTTAGTTTTCAACAAATACTTGAAACTTGGAGAGTAGCTATACTGCTTCTCTTTTCATCGACGCGAAAGAAGAGGCTAACTTTCTCCATCTGGAAAACTTTTTTTTATTTTACTGGAGATTGCGTACTATTTCTAACAGTATATAAAGGAAGCCTGACCAAATAGATATGAAAACATTATAAAAAGATTAAACGATTACAATCTTAATCACCAAAACAAAAATTGCTGAAAAAAGAGTGCTCAATTCTAATATGAATGAATCTTTGGCGAGTTTTTTTGTTCTCCGCCAAATTTCTAAAATCAATAGTCGAACTTTTTACCAATTTCTCTGAATGCACTTATCGAATTCTCTTTCTTGCAGGATTCTCGATTGAGGAACAATCGATTCACCTGCCGAAACCGGTCTTACGTGCAATTGGTCTGAAAATGACATACCGTAAGTTATACCCGCGAGAAACAGCATTCCCTATACAAAAAAAAATTGCTTTTGCCTTCATTAAGAATGTAAGACTCGTTCCGAGTCTTTTAAGGGTTGAATTCAGATATAGAAACCGGTATAAATTCAGGTGGTGAATTCTCTTTTTACAAGGTTTTATATGCAGTTCATTCCGTTACTATAGTTTCATGTATTTAACGAAACATAGATATTATTCACAAAGACAAATGAAATCGTAAATTGTTTAAATATAAACATACCAATTCAAAGATATTAATGTTTACTAAAAAGCGCCAAATATCATCAAGATTATTTCATAAAGGGAACTAAAATATATTTTGTTTTTTACACTAAAGTTTATAGAGGAGTTTTTATAGTTATAATGATAAGGTAAATCTTAAATTTGTCATTGTTAAAATGATAAAGATATGAATGGATTAATAGAGTATAAAAGGCTTTTCAAGAAATTATATGAATGCCTAAAACAAGTACTCCTCACGACGTTCAAAATAAGCAGTAATCTTCTTGAATTGGGATACATATTTAGACATGTGTTAACTAAATTTATGATTCGTTTAATTATAGGATTTAGAGGCAAATGTAGAACAACCTTTGATTACGACTTTATGAAAAACATCTGATTACAAGTGTGAAGAACAGGTGAAACGATGAAAAAAAATTAACATAATATAATCGAGAGGAAAAGTACTTTTGCAAAGTCGCGTAATGCAACTTCCATGATAAGGGGAAAAGTAACGTCACAGTCCATTTCGCATCAAATTCTAATAAAAAACATTGCTACTCAATCAGACTCTCAAGTCATTTGGCTTTTGCTCTGTTATTACGTTTTTATTAGTTATAAATATCATGTTTTATTAATTCAGACTTACAACTGTGGATTATTAGAAAAAAAATTACTTTTTATTGATGACAACAAAAACGTAAAACTATATAAATTGGCAATAAAAATGGATATAAATTTTTTATTTCTTGAAAGAATGTAAGGATTCATGAATTATAACTAGAAAAACATAAGTGAACAATTAGGCAAGATTAATTCCAATTTTGATAGGCATTATACTGCACATTTTATACCACATGAGAATTACACGAGATTAGCTTTGAATGATGATTGCAGATGATGAAGATCAATTTAGATTCAACAGACGTCTGGTAAAATTAAAACTATTTTGATAATGTTGTAATATTTGCTTTCGGACTGTTTTTCTATTGGTAGGTAAACACTTCTATCTCAATCCCACTAAAAGCAGTTATTTGATCGAAAAACCATTTGCCTCCATTACACTGGTTTTATAGGGGAAAACAACTGAAAATAATGAGAGCAACGATCAATCCATGAAAAAACATCACCGCGATAGCTATCAATTAATTCATCAATTATCATGAGAGTCATTATCTCAACACTGCTGAAAAAACTGGTTTGAGTATATTGATTTAACTTTGATGTGGCTCTGCTACTTTGTAAACATACACGTGTTAATTAATGTTGTATTTTTTCGTTATTTTGCAGACTTCATTTTTTTTAATGAACTATTACGTTTGTTCATTTTTTACTAGGAATTTCTTCAAAGTAGGATTTTGAGGATAAGAATAAATCCTTTTAATTATTTATCACTTCTAGAGTTCAAGCTTATTACCAGTTAAAATTGTATGTTGTCGCTTATGATCTTTGACACACGTTTACATATTTCTTTCTCGTATGCATAAGTGAACGAATGTGTGCTAAGGAGTTCCACAGTATCCTGTTTCATGCTTGAAGAAATGATTTCCATGGAGTGATAGCATGTGCTATACTGTTTCTGAACCAGGCGTGTTTTAATGTTGTATTTTCTTTATGATTTCAGTGTAAGCAAGCTTCCGTGTTCATTTTATTTTGTTATCCTAAGGAGAGGAATTACGGGATTGGAATTTCGCTTCTTCAAGTCCTTTTCTTTCTTTGTCCATTTGCAGACTGTTAATGTAAGTATTTCACCTCTTACAAAGATTTTATTTCTGTTATGAAATTGTTATTAATTACATTTTATTGTTAAGCAACCAAGGATAATTCTCTCTCTCTCTCTGGAACTGTCATATCTCTTTAAAGTGAGTGACGTGTGAAATTATTATCTTTGGCATTTCTGGCTACTTTTAGCGAGTGACAATTCAATATTTTGACATTGATCAACAATTTCTTAAAAAATTATTCCAACTACCTTTGTACAATCTTGTTCTATCGATTTCTTTGTTCTTTTCAATTTTACACGGATTTTTCAGAACCGTTCTCGTTTCACAACAAATTCCTTTCTCTTAGGTATATCAGAATTGCTGCCTCTGTGCTAGGAAGGAAAGTCTGCTATTTTTAGCTCAGCGTAAGAGTATACATCCGAACAAAAATATTTGTTGATGAAAATATGTAAATTTTGTTCTGTATAAAAATGCGATGCATATAAATTATACAATCAATCTCGGATCGTCTTAGAATTCAGAATCGGAATATGTGAACGGTAAAAATGTACACTATCGGAAATAAATTTGATTTAAAGAATAGTGAATTTGATTAGTATTGACAAAAGGTTTACCGGAAATTGATGTTATTCCTTTATGATTCATTGAATCTCACATTCTTAAAATAGGTCAGTTCAGACTGATTGCATACTAGCATCGATTTTTGCCTCAGAGATATTGCATTTTCTTTTTACTTCAGGGAAGATTAAGCCAATGCTGTATATTTTTTTCTTAAGAACCGTTTGTTTTTCAGTAGTAGTTGTTTCAATTTTTGTATTCTTGTGCTCTACATTGAGTAATTGTTAATACTTTTTGAGTGTTTTGAGATATTTTTCTGTTGATTTATGTAAGATATTGTCAGTCGTCTTCTCTTGATTTTCATTCCATTCTAATTATGTCCCAATTGTCTTAACGCCAATCATTATAACAATGTAGCTATTAATATGCAAATATTGGTATTTGTTTAGTATTCTTTAGCTGATATCGTTTGTATAGTATCTGATTCCCTCCGTATTTCTGATAAGATCTTATCTCGGCTTCTTTTGTTTAGTAAGTCGATTTGATGCGTGCCAAGTTTATCAAGTTTGCCTTCAAACATAATACATTCATCTTTGCCTTGATCAGTTATTTCAGATATCTTTCGCCTCAAGTTCAAGAACAGAATTCTAGTCTTTACTGGATAATTGACCAATTCAGATGAAAAGTAGCAGTACCAGGTCTCCAATCAATACCAGTTCCAAAACAGTGCTTGTGATTTGCTTCCATGACTCCCTCGTACTCTGAAAGTATAAAACCTCGGTGTTCGATAAGCGAATCGCTCTTTCTCGTTGGAGATTCGCTCAATCGGAAAATTCTCCCACTCCCAAGAGATCAGTAAAAATCCGAGGGGATTTGACTGTTGGGTGGCGCAACAACCGTAAGCGTAAGGTGAAAATAAAAGGAAGGAGGGAAGGAAGAGCAACTAACCAAGGAAGGAAGGAAGGAAGGAAGGAAGGAAGGAAGGAAGGAAGGAAGGAAGGAAGGAAGAAAGGAAGGAAGAAAGGAAGAAAGGAAGGAAGGTCTGAAAGAAAGAAAAAGAGAGGCAAGAAGAAAACTCAGGACGAAGGGCACTCACCTCTAGTTCCTCGTAGGTGCGGAAGGCGAGGATGGCGAAACCGTCGATAATGTCCTCTTCGAAAGGAGGCTCCTTCTGTGAGGCACCTTGGAGAGAGGACTTTTTGCGGGGTCTTGGCGGTCGAGGGGGCCTGGGGGGCCTCTGATGGTTGTCACGCGGATGACTACCCCTGGAGAGTCCTAGACCGAGGCCACCGGGGTCCTCGTCCTCGCCGCTGTCCTCCTCATCGGGTCGTTGCCTCTGCTGTTGCTGCTGTTGTTGCTGCTTGGCGCTGGCAAGGCTTTCCCTTTGCGCCAGCATGCGCTGGGCTCTTTCGCGTCGCCGATTTCGTTGATTCCTCTGTTTTGCCTCGATCTCCATCCTCTGATTAAGATAGAGGATTCAACAAGGGCGAAAGAGACGAAAAGAGATATAAACTGGCTCTCGTTGCACCCTCAAACAGAGGCACGAACGCACATCTTTCACTTAAAGGGCCTCTGCCGCACAGGAGCAGTCCTGGCCCCTATGATCCTATTATGATAATAACAAATCAGCACCACAATCGAGAAGAATGCACTATTCGCGAATACATCGATCGCATCGCACTGGCCTTGTCCGCAAGGAAAAAAAAACTTACAGGAGGATCCTGCTGTAATAACGCACTTCACTAGTTTAACACTCAGAAACTTATGAACTTTTGCTTGCTTTTGGCTACTTTAACATGCTATGAGCCGCGTTTCTTCTTCTGCTGAATACCTTCAACTATTATTATTATTATAATATCTTATATACTAGGAATCGCACACACTGCACTCGCGGCACGTACGCACGTAAAAAACGCACGCACGCACTCGTCAATGAGATTCACCGATCTCGAGGCTTCATCCTGGCACGACCTCGACCGACCTCCTTCGTCTCGGTCGATCGGATAAGATGGACCCAGGACGATCCAGTGGTTACCACGACGAGCCAGATGCACCCGAGGGCACCGTAGACCAAGGATTGTTTGGAATGGCGGATCGAATGGACACGCACGGTTGCCGCATCGTGAGGTAAAAATGGCCGCCCAGCCGAGCGCCGAACAACACTGGGGTCCTATCACGGGCCGGTTACTGTTGATTTCCTCTGCAATGACGAGTTCATTTCAAATTAAAACCGAATTCTCAGCACCAAGAGAACGCGGCCGATTGTCGTCTAGCATACGCCCCACTTAGACGCGTAGGACACAATTTTTCCCGGGACGGACGTTCTGCATTATGTCAACTCTCCACCACAGTTAAGAACATGGCTCATGGCTAGGAAACACGAACGGAGAAGCACGGACGTGCTCGAGGGTTGTCGCTGTCAAAAGTCCCCTCCCTCTTCTGGAGCGTACTGAGACTGACTGAGAAATTGAGGTTGAGGCTGGATGACCTCTAGAGGCGGAGTGCATTTTACCTGCACAGCTGGGCTTCAATAGTTTCTATGTGTTGGCAAAGATGTCGCCATGAGTCCAAGAAGAGAACTTTGCTACATCCAACGGAAATCTGAAGAAGCATGGTAAAGAAAACATCATTTTAGATCATTTTAGACACTAATTCAAATTAACTTGAGTCTTTATTGAAATCAGGTGTACAATAGTTTCAGAATTTCATTGATTCTTACAAAACTTTATTGAATTTCTTGGAATTTAATTAAATTTCATTGATTGTCATAAAAGAGCTTTGAATTTCATTGATAAACTTCTTGGGATTTAAATCAATTTTTTAGAACGTTCAATTATGTTTCAATTAATATTTTTTTCAAATTTAATTCAATTTCTTGGAATTTTTTGGAATTTCTTTAAACTTCACGGAATCCAGTAAGATTTCTAGGAATTTAATCAAAAATCTTGGAATTTAATTGAATTTCTTGAAATTAAATCAAATATCTTTGAATTTAATTAAATTTGTTGGGATTTAATTAAATTTCTTGGAATTTAATCTAATTTCTTGGAATTTATCTAAATTTCTTGGAATTTTTTGGAATTTCTTTAAATTTTATGGTATTCAATAAAATTTCTTTGAATTTAATCAAATTTCTTGGAATTTATCTAAATTTCTTGGAATTTTTTGGAATTTCTTTAAATTTTATGGTATTCAATAAAATTTCTTGAAATTGAATTAAATTTGTTGGAATTCAATAAAATTTCTAGGAGTTTAATCAAATTTTTTGGAATTCAATAAAATTTCTAGGAATTTAATTAAATTTCTTAGAATTTAATCAACTTTCTTCAAAATTAATCAAATTTCTTGGAATTTAATCAAATTTTTTGGAATTTAATTAAATTTGGTCGAATTTCTTTAAACTTCATGGAATTCAATAAAATTTCTAGGAATTTAATTAAAAATCTTGGAATTTAATTGAATTTCTTGGAATTTAATCAAATTTCTTTGAATTTAATTAAATTTCTTGGAATTTACTTAAATAAATTCCATTATTATTTTTAATTTTTAAATAAAACGTGAATCTTAAATATAGATCAAAATAATTAAAATCCTTGGAGTCAAGGGAATGCGGGTACCAAATATATTCATATAAAGTACAAATTTAACGTTCTCCCCACTGTGGATCCCTTCGAACCAGTTCCTGGCTCATTTTCGTCCACTTTTACGGGCATGTCTCGCCATATATTCTGTAATTCGTATTTATTTTGCACAGCCCTCTTTAGACATCCACACCTTTCTGGATCCATATAGGTACGCCTGTCGCGATTTCTTAAAAATCTTGAATGCGTGGGTCTTTGTTGAATATATATCTACATGACTTCGTACTTGGCATCGAAAGGTCGCGTGTCCTTCCGGAAGAATTCCTTCGAGGTCGATACCACCTCGAAAAGCACAATATAGTTCTAAACATCCATATTTATTACATATAGATCTAATATATCATTCGTTGATCATCGACTTTAAATGGTTTTTATCCAGTCTTCATTCTTCTGTTTTTATTTATGCCAAATAAGGAAAGTCAGAACTACATAATATTTCTTTCAAGCTTCATCAAATGCAAAATTCTCTTCCCACTTTATTTATAATCCCGAGTGATGACTCGCCTCTTCATAAAGATCTTTTACTCACACTAGTAAACAGCACCAAGTTCGTCACAAAAAGACTCTCTTCGAGAAGGTCACATGTCCAATCAGGGACAAGTAGATTCAGGGATATCCGCGCCGAGCGAGGACACTGTCCGGTCATTTGGGAAAATCGGTCAGCAGGTCAGAGGCAACTCTCGCAGTCGATTTGCGGAGGCTGACATCGAGTCAGGTGACTTTTGTATCAAACCCTACCTGTTCCTTTTGCAATATCTCCATACATGTACCTGAAACACAAGCCCGTAATTACTGTAATACATCCCTTCTAAGAAAAAACTAATTAACCTCGATTGGAGACGATTGACCAATTGATCTATGATTAGAAAACACAATTGAAACCATTTTATTAATCGGATGCAATCGCTCCCAATCGAGCCCTATCAGTTTTTTAGAAGAGAGAGATAACTATGTTTAAAATTAGGGTCTAAACATAAGCATCTTTATCTGAACTTCCAATATTATTCATCTTTATGGTTTTGAATGCCTGGGTAATAATTTTCATCGCAAACAATTGAATATCCGCTGCTCTTTAAATCCTAACACCTTTTGAGATAGGCTTCTAGTTTTTTCCTTCTTGTAGAAGGAAGATTTGAAGAATAATTGCAGAAGGAACCTTTACACTTTTAAAATTTAAAGGATCCTATTTGGTTCTGGTTCCTTAGGAAGCTGGATATGTTAATTCCTCCTACAATTTCCTGTACGCGATCCTTTGCAGGATGCTGTAAAGAAAATTGATCAAGGATCATGTGCAGGATCCATTAAGGGATTTTTTGCAGGGCTTTTTGTTAGGATTTGTAGTTTTTTGATTTTAATTCAAATAGTTGACCCAGAAGAGTGTAAAGTCGCAACTACTATTTCAAATTTCTTCTGCACATCTTTTATCTTCACTGATAAAAATTGCGTCTACGCCCTTCTTTGGCACGTGCCAATACGTATGTGAAGACTCATACATTTTCATGAAGCGCAGATACCGAACACGAAGTCTCTTCGGTCAGACTTCGTATTCATTCGCCGATCTCTCCTACTACTGACATCGCGTGTTCGGAAACTGTCAGAAAACCGCGGCAGTCGCCAGAGTAGCGCGAGTGCCGGTAACGAGCGCGTGCGCGCAAGAGTTTAGTCCTTCCGTGATTTCAAAGTCGAAATTATCGAGGATAACGTGATTATTATGTACTTGCATTCCGAATAGCCAGTGATTGTATTTCATAGTAATCAGTACTAACCACATATCAAAAATTACCATTCCCAGTGATTTATTGCCATATAAAACGATTTTTCGGAATAGAGATATCATCGCTCAGGTGCTGAGATTTATCTCCAAGTGTAGATCCAGAATCCAGTGATTTCGGAAGGTACGGTGCGAGGAAAACCTGTATTTACGAAACGATTCTTTCTAATAGAGAAATAGCTTTCTAGATACCTTCCGATTTTGGGAATCGATCGCGAAATCAGAATTTAGTTCGATTAAATGAGACTAGAAGAATCGCAATCTATAACTATAACAATATAAAACAATAGTAAGTTAAATAAAATCGATTGATTGTGTTTTAGGAAAGATTACCTTCTTCTTCCTTTGAACAAAGTTTAAAAAATAGAATTAACTATCTGATAAGAAGTTTTTAATCTCAAAAGGTTCAGCAGAATGTTTGCGTGGGAGTGGCAAACCTGAGTCAGAAAAAATGTCGTTATGTCAAATCTTTTGAAGACACGTTTATAGAATTTCGCCTACGATCCACTATTTGGTTGAAAGTAAGGTCAAACGATTGAAGCTCTATATTAGGCAAAGTGCGACAAACCTTGCCAATTTTGGTATAGATTGGAATAGTTTTTACCTTTTCTAAACATTTTCTTTTCAAGAAATACATGTTGATGAATGTTTGCAATGCTTTGATTCGGTTTCAGATAAACAATGATACTTTAGGATTTATAGTGTTGAATCCATTTTAGGTAAAAAGAAGAAAGGCATTTTCAAAGAGGAGACTTCTTTCAAAGACAGTTCTAATGTTTACTGTTTTAAAACTTCGCAGTATGAATTGCGATTGATATTATACGATGTGATTTGTGTCACAAAGAAATATGTCCTTGCTTTCCGCTTTGTTAAACTTTTAGTACTGTATCTGTTCTTCTTGCTCAGAAAGGTTTCCACAATCCGTCCAAGCGTTGCTTGCTATTCCCTATTGCTATTTCACTCCATTGATGAGAAGATTCCATGTCCTTCTCAAAGGCTTTTTATATCATCATGAAAAAGATCAAAGGAATCTGCGATAGAGAGATTTATTGTAAAAAGGGGTAAACAACTATACATGCTAAACAAGTAAATATATGGTTCTGAAATTATTGTGCTAATGGATGTGATATAATTCTATTGAGGAATCTTGATTATAATTGTCAGTAGAGGATATGACTATATTGTAAAGACAACTTTAGAAATGCTTTAATCATTTATGAGAGCCATTTAAATTTTAATGGGTATTATAAACATCGCAATAAAAACATATATATATATATATATATATTTATAATTTAATGATTAATTGAAATTCATTATCGATTTTAGAGATGGTTTGAGTATTCCAGAACGTAAATTGTGCTTTCCTTTGATGTTTTGACCTATTTACAATTTCTCCTTGAACAGTTGGTTCTTGTATCATAGAAAAATAATCAGAGTGATCGTATAAGGATCGCAATTACAAGTTCAACATAAGTAATAATGACTCAATTTCATTCTAAGAAAATTTCTTAACACAATTTAGTTCTCACTATAATTTCTCATGTTGTATTCAATTTTATGTGTTTTTTTTTTACTAAATATACTGATTTAGTTTCCTGAATGCCAAGATAGACCAGAAGATGGCAGAGATTCTGTCAGCGATTTTAGTGAGAGTTATTGTTTGGTTAACAATTACTGCCTTCCACACCTTTGTCTTTTGTTTTCACTAAAACAATGCATTATGTATCTTTCTCTCCTTTGGTCATTAATCCCTTCTCTTCTCAGTCAAGAGACCACCAACTAATACTGCACTTGTCTAACTACTGTCATTTGTTAAATTATTAAAGAGTAATACCAAGAATTCAATCAACAATTAGACGCTGGACAATGAAATTGTTATTTTGATGAATATGTAATAGAAAAGAGACAGCATACTATTTAGGATGACTTTTTTAAATCAAGTGTCACTCAACCTAAGTTAAGGATTAGAAAGTGACACTTTAGTTTTCTATTGACAAATAAAAGTGTCACCAAAACTCTTATCTAATGGCTTTACTGCGATCCCAATTATTCTGGTGACTTGCATATTAAAGTAGTGCTTGATTTTTAATGTCCTATGATTTCATCTCTTATGATTTATCCATGAGACTAAAATTGAAATAAAAATAAAGAGCAATAGTTCTGTTTCTCTACTCACGCAATTATAATACCTAATTCGTGATGTATGCACGTTTTTCAAGAAAAAGAGTGAAAACAAATTAACATACGTTTCACAATGAGTAATTTTCAATGGAACAAAATTAACATGTTCCACGTTGCGCATTTTTATCATGAGAAAAATTAATGTGTATACTGCTTTCAAGCAACAAACGGTTAGTTTCTGCATTATGCACATTTTGAACGGAACAATTAATGCAGCATCTATACACAGTATAAAGTTTACTTGCCAAGGAAACATAAAAAGCTTCTGATAGTGGAAATCATACATTTTTGTGTGTGTTTATAATTGAAAAATTCTTGTCATTAACATCATTTTTTCAAGAAACAAATTATATCCTCAGCTGTAAGCGAAAAATGAACAATTATTCATATTGTGCCCTTTATGCAAGTGAAAAATCTTCCTTTAGAATCTCTAGATGAACTAGAGTCTTCCTCTAGAAATTGTTGAATGATTCGCTCGATAATCATCATACCGCGAAATATTTGATAGTACAATTTCTAAGAAAGGGATTGAACGTCACGGCTGAAAAGTCTTTTTTTTTCTCGAGGATGTTATGCGAGCGGCATTGTCTCCCGCGCGTTATGTAACGCGAGGCGATGAGAATCTTCGCTCTCTTCGGTGCAGAGATCGTTAAAGGGCGATTCCCAGGTGGGATCGTTTATAATCTACAATTTTCCATTTTACGATAGCGTCTCTGGAGATATAATGTTACCTCACTTATCTTCTTTTTAGACCAATTTTTTACTGGCCAAGTCACATTTGCAAGATGAGGTGCCGATCAAAGCCGGTTAAATCTTAAATGAACGCGCGGTTGTTATTTTCATTCAAAATGGCTGCGTCCTTGAAGAGGTCACGTGGTGCCCAGCTGCACCTACTCGGCCACCCACGAGAATTCTACCTACATCACCCCTCTTCCCACCCATCCACCTACTCCACAAACTGTTGTGTTTCATTCGGTCCAAGCATTTAAATCACCTTCGATTTATATATCTGAATATTAGTATATTTTTTTCATATTTTTATCTCAGAGGATCGTATGTTATCAATGACATTGTATTTTAATGATTTTCTTCCGATTCTGGGGTTTGATTTTCGCATTTCGATTCGTTTTTCACCTTTTCCATATTTCCTGAGTCACTAATCAAACCCCTAAATTAAAATAGTTGAAACCGAGGTAGAAATTTCTCGTAGATTGTGCAAAAAATGAAGTAAAAGTTTTCAATTAGCAGATATTTATTCATACAAGAAGAAGCAAGTATTTCCAGACGAGAACTTAAATCAGTCATGCAAAAGAGTTTTCACTGTTCAGTGATGATCTACATGATTAATTATTCATCCTTATTATGCTTAGATGAGTTTAGAAGCACCTCTGAGGAAAAGTTACGAGGCGTCTTTTTTTCTTTTTCTGACTGAATGACCCGTGATTGATGTTAATTATCATTACCTTTCTGGATATGAACGAACGTGTAAACACACCTTTCGCGACAGAAGAGACGTCAATGAGTTATGCCAATTGCGTCCTTGCAATTGAAATTACGCACACGGACGTACATCGAAAGGATGCCATGATTTCTTTGGTAATCTGCTATATGTGTACTTGTGCTCTATTGGACATGCACATGACGTCAGATATGCGTCACATTGGTGTAATTCGTGAATGCGTTGTTTTAAAGACGTAACTTCCGGCGGAGTGGCCGCAGGAGATTCACACCCAATGTTTAAACATTAGGTCTATTGTTTACACTTTTTAGGATGTTTTTCGCCCAACCCAGTTTCTTTTACACTCATTCGTTTCATATTCGAGCCGGTTTTAAACTTCCAATAGAAGCTACATACTTTACGAACTTAAAATTCTACAACAATGTCCTAGAATATTTTGCATGCATACTTTTTTCAATATGGTTATTATAATATAAGAGAAAAATTTGAGGTCAGTGACTGTGAAAAAGTCCCATTTGCAATTGTAATTTTGTCAAGAATAAATGGGTATTGGATATTGAATTGCAAGGATGTATTAAAATTCAATATTCACCGCATATATGTAGTTGTTTTACAGTTAATAGTCGAAACCCGCCGAAGTTCATAGGTTTACGAGCGACTTAAATTTTAAGAGCAGCCAGTGCAGCCAACCATTTCTGCAACGAATTGCAACACTTTTACTAGGGCGCTTGTTACTTTTTTTTTCTTCACGTGCCGTTTTTTCCGTGTGAGTAAACACACTAGAAAACAGTTACGCGCCCCAATAAGTGCGAGAACAATACTTTTCAGTTCTAGATATATCATTGAAAGTACCAATTAAATTTACATTTGGAGAAGGGCTAATGAAATTTGAAAATAAAAATAGAATTTATCGTTAGAAACGCGGATTATAGATGTGATAAATATGCAAATACATCGTTATTTTATCAGACCATCTGATACATAAAACGAATATTATATATTATGTGCTATGGTTGAATGAGTGTTAAAAAGTAAAGAGTGGATATTAAAAATAGATATATGAGAAAGGTATTTCCGTTTCTTGCGGCTGTTTGCTTGGCATTATCCAAAGTTCCCGACTAAGCTTGATAAATTATGGGGCATCATGGAAATATATCCTGACGCGAGAAACTTTTCTTTTCACAGGTCACGACGAAGTTGGCACGACCGAGATCAACTAGCATGATCCAATGATGGAAGTGATTTCAACACGCCGATACGAAGCTCGTCCCCCGGCAAGTGCTCATCCTGGAATCTTGGTAAATGCACTATTCCATTCTAAAATCCTCAATCAATAGAAGAAAAGACAGAAAATAATCTTCTTATCCTTTGAGAATATTTTATATAGAAATCTCGATAGAAATCTCGATAGAAATTTTAAGTTAAAAATTGGAATACATATTTAATTGGGTACCAAGTAAATAATATTTAAACGTCTTCCATTGAATTACACATTTTATCGTCAGGCATCCTTGAATAAATCAATTCTACTTTTCTACTTAATTCATAATTCCAGCTTATTCAAGTTTTTCTACACCTGTTTTTACACATGTATTATGATAATTTGCTAAAGTCGGTAATACCTGTGGCTGGAGAAAGAACCGCAATAGGAAATAAATATCATTATATGGGTAGTTGATTATCTGGTATATTATGATATTCGTTTGGCATGATGTCACACGAAGATCGTTTTATTATTACACCTTTATCAAATGAATATAGGTACAAACTATTAATGAGTTAAATGATTTCTGATGTGTTGCATTTTCAATTATGTACTGATATCTCTCCACTTACGCATACTTATCTATAAATATAAAATGCTATGCAGTTCAATGGTTGAGTATTATGAAGGATAATTCACTTGAATGAGTTTTCTAGCAAAATAATCTCACGAAGAATATTTTACCTTGAATGCTTATTAATTATAATTTCACGCTTATTTGCTACTTTAATATTTTCTTTTCATTTTTTGCAGGTTGATCCACAGAAATCTATAGCTACAGTAAAGGAAGGTGAGGAATTTTTATACAGTAATAAATATTTAGCGAATGTTTAATATAATCAAGTTTTAATATATAAAGTGATAATATGAAAAGAAATCTAGAACGAAACACGGATTGAGTTTCGAGACAATGTCTGAAGGATAGCGTCTTAAATAATCAGGGCATACTTATTATTCTAATATGTATTACTGAAGTAATTATATATCCTGTTATGTAATTTGCTTCCTGCATTTGCATGTAATGTCCAATTCTCTAAGATGTTATTTTTCGCGGAATGTTCCACTTTTTTCTAGAATTATTTTAATGAAAGGCGAACTATTGCATTAAATGCAACGGTACAAGGAAATCATTTCAAATAGACTTTAATCAGCTGTAATTTTTAAAGGATCTAATTAAAATTCATTTTTTAAAGCCTTACAGAAAGTCTTTTATGGACATCAAATTTGAAAGAAGAAAAATGGATCGGAAATGGTAGCAATTAAGTTTTGTTAATAATCGGCGGGCGGACGTTGCATGGGAGCCCCTTAACTGTTTTTCTTATTATCGAATAGCGTTGCCGTAAACAATGCAAGTGGCGTTATAGCTTCGTGTACAGTCAATAGTGTATAATATCGTGGCGTTAATACCCACGTTCACCCTATCGCATTCCTGTGTAGGTGTATGGAGATAGGTATTCTGTATTCACACCGAGGTACAAAAATTGCATGCCTCTCGCAGAAGTGTCTGCATGTAAGCAAGTATTATGGCAACGGTGTCGTAATAATTCTATCGTTGATCGCAGAATCTATGCTTCCACGCTCTATACGGGGTGGATTCTTGAAAAATCGACAGCTCCAAGGCTTCGTGATCTACTTTGACAGTCACGTTTTATACTACCCTGATATTCAAATTACACCTTTCAATCTCACAATCCAATTCCAACTGACCTTTACATTGTTTTCGGGTCTCTTAAACATTTCCTAAAATCTTCTGAAATCCCTTTATTATTTTTTTTTTTGAGTGGATTAGAATCTTTTAAAATCTCTATTAATACAGATTTTAAAAGATATGAAGGTTTTACAAAGATTTTTTATCGTAAATTAAACTTCACGCTTTCTTTTTAAGATTCGCTTAAGGTTTAAGATTTTTTGCATTATTTTATAGAAGCGTAACATTTATCGTGACATTTATATAAGGACATTTGAACTCAGTACGTATAATGAGAGCAGCAATGTTTTATGACCGCCGCGCACGATTCTTGGCTTGACATTGAAGTTTTCTTGTGGGATAAAAACTTTGTATAAAAATGACCTTTCTCCTTTGACGGAAGCCATTATTGTCATACAAGGATGATAGAAAATTTCAATGATTATTGTATTTCATTATTGTCTTTGATTATATAAAACCAAACTCTTGAATTCAATCACTTGTTTACATACTGATACTCTACTTCGTAAAATAATAACCAGTAAATTATTGTTGAAATGGAGTTGTTAATTGTTTACAAGAAGCATTAAAGTAATTATAGTATTAGAAAGAGAGATTAGAATAATGATTCTGCTCATTGATGCTCGACTTTGATGGATTTTAAAATACGTTTCTGTTGACAGAGTAATTTATAATAACTCCATTAAAATCTATAATTGTTTTTAAAATTACATCCGGTCATTTGCTTTGGTTTTAAGTTTGAAATGCACCTATTTTAGTCATATTAATACATCGTGGGACTTTCACGAATGCACGTGTTCGTGAGAAACTGCGAAAGCGAAGAAAGCTTGCCCAAGAGATGAATCAGATATATAAGTGGGTTAAATTAACAAACCCTTTTTTGGTTTTACAGAGGAATGGGAAACTCGCAAAAAGAAGGAAATTACGACAACAAGGCAGATAGAGACCAGGGTGAAACGACAAGTTGTTCTTGAAGATGGTGAAGTCGTTGTTGACTCTGGACCTCTTGTCACCACCAACACAACTGAGGATGTGGAGCAGCAAGAACACACCACTCAGGAGGTAAATCTTCAATTAAACCTTTTCTTTTCAATTAAAATTCTGCGGATTTTAATTCGAAAAATTCTTCCAATTATGATAAAAATAATTATTAGAATCAGAAATAGCTAGACATGCATAAAACAGACACAACAACTTGAAATCAATTTATAGTCTTCCTTGGCCTTGACCTCGATATCTTGACTCCTTGCTTGGTTCTTCCAAGCAAGGAAATTATCTTTAATATCAGCTTGAGTGCAATAGACGTTTGAAGTCACTTTTCTCTGAGTGAAAGATGTAATTTTTTCGCATTCTGAAATCTCTGGCGAAACGTCGGACGTGAGGCCTCATTCAATTGAATTTTCGAAACTCGCCCAATCTTAAAGTATGCATAGAGCACGTCCCATTTATCTCGGTTCCCTGCTCTCTTCCCCTCGGGGAGTATGATACAAAACAATAAGCGACCTCTCAAGAGGAACGGGCTTTGAAGAGCGGTGAAGAAAGTCGAACGTCTTCGATTATTATTGCAGAGACGGACAACCGGGGACGAGCCACAGGAGGTGGAATGGTCAGCAGGAGGAAAAGGAGGCGGAATAGTCCAGAAAGAGCTTAACGAGACAGTGGTGCGAAGCCGGGAAGAAATCGAGGAACTACTGGAGACCGAAGATCGACAGCAATTTGGAAACATTTCTGATGAGGTAATTAAAAGTTAATTTATTCATTATTTAAATCAAACGCTTTGATATGCATTTAGCAAAAGATACTAAAGATATTCCTGGGTACCGATAATACAAATAATCTTTCAGTTTAGATATTTGATTAGTAATAAAATTCGATATTTCACAACTTTAATTTGTACAATATTCGAGTGGTGTAGATGATATGCATGATGCTTCTCTCAAGGAACGCAGTGTAATGCAAAAGGTCAACTTTAGTGTAGAGTCATTCTCCTGCTCTTGAATACTGTTTCAGTAGTAACAGCCTTCATTGTCTGTCCAGCCTTAAATCTGTTTTTCAGTATTCATAGTTTATGTTACATCCATCATGAGACAAAAGTTGAACCGTGTTTCTTCTAATGGAAATAAATTTATTCAAAAGTATTCCACTGATGATCAGTAATTTAATCAATTTTTTTCTATTACTAGGAACTTATAGCAGAAGGAGACAATTAACAGTTTCGACGTGGAACGGACCCGCTCAAAATTCTTCATTGAGTAAAATCTCTTTTTTATCAGTCGATCATTAATCATCTCAGCACTCTAACATTCCTTTGGATGGGAATTTCTTTTTCATTCAAGTGCTTCCAATTACTTTCTATGACTTCACGAAATAGAAAATATAGTTTGATTCATGCAAGCTGAAGTTCTTATTTTGGAAATGGTTTTCTCTTTCATTGGGAAATCTTATGGAAAGCTTGAGCTTTGAAAGAGAAATAAAGGCAGTTTAAAAGGCAGGTAAATGAATGTGGCTTGCACGTGTACAATTCACCTGCGCGTGCCACAAAGTAAAGTGTATACGAGTCCCTTTTCCACTCCTCAAAGCGAAAGCACTCGAATCTTCTCTGTACAAGCAAAGGTCGTTCCGCCTTTCCTCGAGGCTCACCTTTTATAACATCTTAAACACTAGAACATCAACCTATGCGTTCCTCTTTTCTGGTTTCTGTGTTTGGTTTGTAATGAGGTCGTTACATAAATTCACACGAGACTTTCTTTGAAATTGGAATACCGCACGCTGGAATGAAGGGGCTGGAGAAACGAATAAAATTAGTTATCCGCAATTTAATGCAAAGAGCATAATTTACTGAATGGTTAGTGCTCGTTGCCAATGGTTTATCCTCAAGTTAAATTAGTGTCGATTCCATTCGAATTTATAGCATATATCTTACAATTTACATACTTCAAATTATGGGAATTTTCTTCCACATGTACGAGAGTATTTTCTGAGACTCGCAAAACCTTGTTTATAAGTGGAAAATTTATGCATTAAAGATAACGATGCAGTAGTCTTGCTGATCTTCAATTAATTAATGCCATAGTTATTCTCTGTAAATTTTCTTATTTAGTTTGAGACGAAAATCTTTTTCTTATTCCATCAGAGTTTCATTCTGAATTCTAATTATCGTGAGAAAGAGACATTCTTATATTCAATTTCGAAAAAGTGAAATGATATTTACCTTTTATTTTAAACCTGAGATTTTATCTGATGTTAAATAGATTATTCACACGCGACTCGAAATTTCACTCTTATCGGTGAAGAGCCTCTATCCGAAATTTCTCACAGTTCCTTTTGTTTTTAGTTCTCATTTTATTTGAAAGAGACACTCAATCGTTTGCAGGAACTCGGTAATTTTCATAACTGGAATAAATTATGATTATGAAGAAACCTGTTATAATCATAAGATTATGTGTAAATACTCTTATAGCAGGATCCGCAAAATATTTGGATGTCGTTTTACTTCTTTAAAAAAAAAAAGAGAAATGATTCATCTTTGGTTAAGGACCACCTTGATTCTAAAAAGAAGATGATCTAAAACAGATTTAAGATTTCTATATTGATGTTCAGAAATGTGGAACAGGAACAAGAATTGTTGTCAGGTTGCATTCCCTCTAAGACACACATCATCCCATAAAATGTGGTCCATACATATGCTTTCAACTTGTTGTAAAGCAGATACAATCCAAGATTAAAGATAATGTAATACATCACTATAAGGAAGATTCACGATCTCTAAATTTCTAAATATCCCTGTTTAGTGATGAAGCATCAATGATTTTCCATTTTCGCCATCAGCAGCTTCTGCATTCATCATTTAATGATCAGTCTTTCGTCTTTTCATTAGACTGTAAATCCGGAGGCTGAAAATCTCTCAGCGATTTGAATATCTCGATCTTAGTGCAGAGGAGAGCGAATAGCATTCTCGATATCTTTATGAGAGCGACGCAACATAGATATACACATATATACATATATGTTGTATCTATGTTCGCGTCTCACAATATATAGTCAACTTTGCATTCTTCAGTGACTGAGAGATGGCTGGAGGAGAGAAATAATCTGGAGAAATAGGAGGAGAAAAAGAGAGAGGCTAGAAGTGTGCGAAAAGGAAAGAGATATTGAAGGATAGAGGCATATAAGTCTGGAATTATGCATAGGGTTAGGCATTTCAAGCTAGAAATAAATTTATACATATAATAAATAAACACCAAATAGAAATAAAATACGTCTCTTATAGTGCTAAAAAAAATTGTGGTACAAATAAAGAACATGGAACATCTTGGGTCCTTTTGGTATCAGTGGATATTTGTGGTACCAGTAAATATTTTGGTCTTTCTTCTTGTACCACTGAATACTTGTGCTACTATATTTATTTAGTACCTGAATTGGACTAATAAACTTGTGATAAGTGATAAAATAAAAAAGTAATTAGTTCTGATACCTTGGTACCAAAACAAACTTAATTTCCAAGAAGTTTCTTTTTGCATCCAGTCATTGTAAATACCTAAGTTAAGAGATGTAGAAAAATAGACTCAAATAGCAATAGAAACGTGGAAGAATAGAAAGAGGGAAACTATTTTGAAGTCCAGGGGGTAAATGGGAAGGGGAGGGGGGATGACTAGAAATACTTGTGTGCGAGAAGTGGATCCATTGCGAAAGAAGGGAACAGGTACACTCGACATGTAACCACATAGGTACCTACATGCTATCCGACAGGGCCGAGAAGGTGAATCGCGAGAAGCTAAGAAAGAAAGAGAAAGGACCAGAGAACTACCTGGTGGGGCTCTTCTCTGATAATCTCTCGATTCTGCTCTCCCTTCACCCAATGGCGATGAAGGAGCAGCCAAGATGCCACGGCCACAGTCTCAGAAGCTGACTCGCGCGATTCATCCGCTCTAGCGAAACTCTCCCTGGATTAGAGTCCAGGTCAAAGACTTGACTTCCTGGTGCTTCCCTGAAAATGAAATAGGGTTGAGAAATATGTGGTGCTCTTTTTTCTTTTTCTGGTGTCTTAGATGAGGATTTTGTTCTTTTGTGCCACGTTGGAATTTGAGGAATCCGGTACGAAAATTGGTATTGGTTTTTGGTGATGACCTTTCTGCAATATTAGTTGGAAGAATGAAAGAGAATGTTTAATTATTCATGAGGTGAGGAGGAGGGAAAGTCTTTTATGGGAATTTTGATTTATGTGCTTTTTCATTCAATTCGTCCTTTTCTGCTCGTTTCTATTTTGAGTTGTTATGCAAAATAAAAATGGATGTAGGAAACAGGATTTGATTTTATCAGTTTTTGTGTTGGTTCGCTGTAAATAGACTTTATGATGATATAGGTGACAATAAGGTACCAAAATATTATTTTTACTGGTACGAGGAATTGTTTTTTGACTTTTATAAGACACAAGAAAACCAATAAATAATTTGGATGTCTTGTAGTAGCTAAAACATACATATACTGTAGCTTTGGTAGATTTTGGTAGCGATACCAATACCACTTGTGGTCCTGTGGTTACAATAACTATCTTCCAGAGTTTGTGGTACTAATAATTGGATTTCATATCTTGCGGTACCAATCAAATTTTTTATGGTACCAAAGCATTTTTACTACCAATAGTGGATTTCCATACATTTGACGATGTGGTACCGTTTTAACATGGTAAAAATAGCTGACCTTGATCTTAAGATACCAATACTTACATTTTATCTCTTGTAATACCAAGAAATCGCTGTACTTTGTGATACACAACTTGGTACTCCTTGGTACCAAGTTGGTTTACTGGTAGTACTTTTGGTACCACCAGCAAATTTTTTCCGGCTGGCAGGTCTTTTATTTTTCTCTTAAATTGTTCTCCAAATTGTTTGCACCCCTCCTATCTTCTGTTACAAGTTTTAGCTCAAGCTTAAATTGCCCTCGTGATTATTGTTGTTCGAAGAACTAAAAAGAAAAGTGGTTTCTTTCAGGCTTACCTACAGGCAATTCGTAGCAACAAGGGCGATCTGAGAGTCGCTCTGGCGGAGTCGTCCAAGCAGCTGGCTCCACAAACTGGCCCTAGAATTGTGCAGCACACGACGAGGTCGAACAAGGTCGTCGACACTGAGAAAACGCTAGAGCGGAGTGAGCTCAAGGCAGACGGACAGATCATCACCGAAAAGAAGAAAACGATCGAACACGAGGAGGTAAATATAAGTACCAGCTTCTTAATTTGAAAAGCAAATTTTCACATTTATGTGCTTCGATTCACAAAGATACTATGTATTCACTTTTCTCCAACTTCATTCATAAAGCAAGACCCATTCATTTCTCCCTTCGTTGACTCCCGCATTCATTGTGAATCTTCTTTTCACTTTCTGCATCTAATTTTAAAAAATGAATCCTTTTTTTCTATTGCTACATTACTAATAGTAATTTTTTATTTAATTTACGAAAGTTTTGATAATTAAATCTATCAGAACATACTTTTGTACTCGTCAGAATTTTCCATCACTAGAAATAGTCTAGTACTTTATGGTACCAGAAAAATAGGGACACCAATTTTACAATTTAATAATTGGAAAGTTAAAATCCTTATTTACTGAAATTATAAATAAGAAATATTAATAAAATCAGGTATAAGTCAGTAGAGGGTAATAACATTAGGATGAAATCTCATCCATAGATCAAGGACGACGAGCTACCAGACGACGGGAAGGCAGGAGACGGGGATAGCGCCTCAGAAACTAGAAAGGAGTGTTCTCAAAGATTTGTGAAAACCAGAGACGAGGATATCGTCGATTACGTCTCAGGCGGCGAGAGGATCGCACGGGAAATGCGCTACGTCTCTGAAACGACAGAAGGTGAACGAATCGGAGATTGGCCTCCACCTCCGACCACCATGCGTACTCATCGTCTTCACAAACAAGGTATTATAAAAAAATATATAATCAACTATCGGAATTCTTGAGGATCATTTAGAAAGCCTTCCATTTTGATGGGTCTTTTTAATTATTATTGGTCGTTTTCAATTTTTTTTTCAAATTGTTCAGGATTTCCAGCTGATGCGACTCCAGCTTCGAGAAAAGATGCTTTGACGAAAAAGCCTTTGGATCTGGAGGAAGAAGATGAAGCGAGAAAGTTTGAGACATCGAAATGGTTGGAAAGTCATTTTGGGAGTGAATCAAGATCGTCTCATGGCTCTATCGATGAAGATCCTCCCATTCAGACTGGAACCAACACTAGTTTCATCAACGTAACTATGAAATCTTGTACTCCCAGAGACCGGGAGTTCCAAAACACAAACTCTAGTCGTCCACAACCTCGACGAACCTCAGGTCGAGAGTCAACTTCTCCAGTAGGATATTTTCAGGGAATCAGCGAGTGGTCGGAAAGATATCAAGGAACTGGTAATTAAAGTAGATTGATATCTCAAAAAACCTGTTTTTGTTAACTAATTTATTTTCGAATTGTTGATTCATTATTACAGATAAGCAGAACAATCATGTTAGGACCTCTTCGCCCGCTCACTATGTGAATGATACATCGAGGGACAATGGTTACATTCCTGAAAATTCGAGAAATCACGTCGAATCGTCCTATTCTAGAACTTTTGAGTCCAAAAGACATCAGGAGAGACATGAACCTCCGGAACAACAGCGAAATGGAGCTCCTTCGCCACCTCTTCGCCGAAGAGTTAGGGAACAGGTAGAAAGCAATCTGAACCTTTTTTAAAATATAAACGTAGACTGGAAATTAAATCAGAATTTTATTATTATCAGAAAAGTTAGAAGATAATTCTTTCTCTTTCTTTTAAAGTTGAGATCAGAAGAAAAAAACAGTTTGAACGAGTCTACTCCAACGGGAAGAGCAACGAGTCCAATTCATGTAGTTCAAAGAACCTGGGAAAGTCGAAGCAAGGATGTTCAGAGTCAAAAGACGGAGAAGGAAATTCGGAAAAGTCCAGATGTCAAGGCAAAACCAATCTTTACTCCTAGATCACGTTCTATTTCACCAATTCCTAGGATGACTTCACCAACTAGAAAAGAGAAGAAGATTGTTGAAAGAATAGTTGAACAAGAAAGTCCTCGAACTCCGAAATGTAAGTAGTCCTAGAAGAATTGTAGAAAGTAAGTAGAATTAAAATTGACATCAAATTTTTTACAGCATCTGGTCAGTCGAAATACAAAATTGGAGAGTCCTTCAGAAAACTAGTTGGGAAGTTGCGATCAGCGAGTACAGAACGAAAGAATAAAAGAAGTGGCGGTAGTTCAACTTCACAAGTAACTCAAACCGATGATAGTCCAACTTATTTGCAGTACAATACTGTCGATAGAAATATTCCTCTTGTGACGGATTATAGTTCAGAAGATAAGCCTCCTGAAAGACCACCTAGATCTCCGAGAAATAGCACTCCCATTTCTCAAAATATCAAGACTACGAAATTAAATGATTATAATTCCCAGGAACAGTGGCATCGAAATGATTCTGGTCCTCCTGTTCAAAGGTAAGCTATTTTTATTGGATTTTTCAAAAATAATTCTTAGTGAAGAAGTGAATAAATAATGTTATGTTTGATTAGGTATTATCTTGGAGAAGATCCTTTTGCTGGTAGCATTTATGGTAGAGAAAAAGGATATGCGAACTCAAAACCACATGGAAGACATCGAACTTCCGGGAAATCGGGAGTTGAGAAAGAATACAGGTAAAAACGAAACTGGTTGCCAATCAGGGAAATTGGTTTTTTAATCTTGGAACGATTTCGAACTAACATTTTTCTACAATTTTTAAATTAATTTTCTTCTGTAGGACAATTTTTTATTTTTTACGCTTAATAGGCGCTTAATATCTGCGATCATTACTCAATTTTTTTTTGTTTAAAGAGTTACTTTTTATAGTAGAGATAAAATTGCAAATATAAGACAAATTGATAGAGAAGTAGATTGAAAATGGAAATTTAGACCAAACCCAAGTTCCAAGAAATGTCTGAGATTCAGTGATTCAACAACTCATGTGCATATAAATACGTGGGAGGAAAGAGTGAACCAGTAATGACTTGAGATTTACTTATAAGAAAATAAGAAATAATTTGACAAAGGCAGGATCTAAAATGACTAAAAGGTATTTTAAGGCGCATACTTTATCATTTATCATTTTTCAAATGTGAATTTAGATTTATTTTTTATTGAGTAAACAATTGAATGAAAGTTGATATGTGAGCTAACAATCTACGCTTGGCAAATAACTCAGATAACCCAGCATGCAAAAATTTGGTAGATTTAATACACTGGTGAATTGGTTCTGTTTGGTGTTAGATCGAGTAAAGGGGCCTTGGCTTCGAATGAGATCCAGTGAATACAACCTTTTCTGCCTGAAAAGAGCGACTCATATCAGTAGAACCTCGTATTCTCTCGAGTAAGCCTTTACAAATTAGTAGACTCAAATGCTGACTCACTCGTCTTTTCTAAGCGCTGATTAGTCATAGGCAAAGCCAAGAAAGTTCAAAACCATCGTTAGTACTCGAAAGAACCATTAATAAATTTCAGTGTCCAATCCAGTTCCTTGGGCCGGTTTAGCAAGTCCACAAGTCGTTTGGCCAATGAGTACGAGAGGGAAGAACATTTTAGAAGCACCCAGACTCTGCCGAGGAAACTTCACACTTCCAGTCAATCAAGACAGAGAAGACAAACATCTGGTAACAATCTAAATGAATCCAGAGTTGGAAACCATTTAAACGAGTCCAGATTAAATCAAATTAATGAATCCAGGACTGGAATAAATTTTAATGAGTCCAGGACTGGAAATTATCTTAATGAATCCAGGATTGGAAACCATCTTAACGAATGTAGAGTTGGAAACAACCATTCCAATGAATCCAGGATTGGTAACCACCATACTGAATCCAGAACTGGAAACAATCATCTTAATGAATCCAGGATTGGAAGACCTCCTTCCAAAATTAATCAACCTCACAGATATGGAAGCATGATCAACATTTCCTTCAAGAATAACGTTGGGCATCCAAAACCGGTTCAAAGTCCTCTTCAGGGTCCAACAAAACCTGATAGGACTTACAAAACTTCGCTCTCTCGTAGCAAAAGCTTTAATGTTGAAGCTAGTAAAAATGGCAATGACCGATATTCTCCGAGCACTCATTACAGATCAAATTCTCAGTTGAATCGATTGGATGAAACTCCGCCTTTGAAGAGTCCTGGAATTTTGGCCAGTATCAGTCGAAGTAACAGGGATCTGTTCAAAAATAGCAAATACGAGCATTGATGATGATTATAAAATTCAATTTTCATCTCAAGTTTGTTCCAATCAGAAACGATTTTAAGTTCCAAAAAACTTCCAGTTTTAAGCTAAATTTAATGAAGCCTAAAAATCAATATTGTAGAAATAAACTGTGTCCAATTTACAATGTTAGGATTGAAACTATTTATTTTAAGTTTCAAGAAAAAGGAATTCTTTCTTTAAAAATGAAAGCCATATTTCAAAATTCCTGTTAATAAAATTCGTGTTCGTCTTTTGTTTTAGATAATAAGACATTGTTCATTCCACTAATAATGTATATTGTTTGCAGATTAAAAAATTTTATTTTCAACACGATATATCTTAGTTATAAAAACAACTTCAATAAGAAAATTCTTGAAGATTGGAAGTATCTTATTATTTCTCAGGTCTAAGTTTAAACTTCCCAAAATAGAATTCTTATCTTATTCATGAAGAACAAGTTTAATTTTAACTGTTTATGCCCAAAGATGTGTTCATCATAAAAAGGCATGCATTTATTTTCGTTCGTGTACTATTTTCTAATCTAATATTAATAATGTACAACAATAATTTTAAAATTCATTTCGAAAAATAATGAGATATCGAAAAAATGTGGCATATTTTTAGGAATAAATTCACGTATTTTTAAAGCAAATTTTATAACTAATATTATGTTTTGAATAAATATTATAAATATTTATTGTCCATATTTGAATATCCCGAAGTAAATTTAAATGTCGAAAGAAAAATATAAGTACTATATGTATTTGAAAATGAAATATTGTTATTTTTCTATAAAATACAGAGTTGGTCTAGAATTGAATTCAAGGACATTACGAAACTCAAAAATAAGAAATTTATTGACAGTTACAAATTGAGAGATAGTGTTGATAAGTATAAATAACAAAATACAGACTGTAAAGTGTATTCGATGTTTTTCTTAGGCCTAAGTATCAGAGATGAGTCTCATGTTGCTTTCTTCTTCTTTCTAGCCAATTCTGCAGAGCACGTTTGTATTTTTTTCACTGCCAAAAGCACAATTGCGAGATTGACAATGTATGTGGAAATGCAAACTACGCAAACGTCGTTCAGTAAATATAAAACTATGGCCAGATAAACGGAAGTTAAGTTTGCGAGAAATCCCAAAACCACAAGAATTCCAGTGTAGGGTTGACGATTGAAAAAACCTGTTAAGAAAACAAAATTATCAATATTTATCGTGTAATACAATTTTAATCAAAAGGAAGAAGCTCATTAAGATAAGTTTTTAGTCATTAATTGTTTTTATTATAAAAGATAACTTACTTAAAATAGCAACTAAAGTGTAAAATAGTATTCCATAGACACTGTTGGGTACATGAAAGACTGAGTCATCAGGAATTATTCCAAACCCTTTTCCATATCTGTAATAAAAATGTTTAATAATTTTTTTAATATGACATTCATGCAAATGAGATTATGTCTACTAATTATTTTTTCATATGTTTTCTAGCGGTTCCATGGATCTAGAATCTTACATGATATAAAGGTAAGTTTTAAACATGAGTCTAAAGAATTGTTTTTTGTACATTTTATAAAACTTTGACCTTTCCTTATAAATATCTTATTCTGATTATTTTTTATCTGATGCAACGTCAATTGCTTGATAGTGTTTGTTAATCAAAAAAGAATTACCTCATTTAAACTTGAATCGACCCACGCATGGTAAACACAATTCAGTAGCGTAACAAAAATGTATCTTTAAAGCTTATAGAAACTTTTCCATGCTGATATTTTATTAAGTTACGACTTTGAAAGACTTTCAGAAGTTAGAAATTCTCAATCGAAATCTTTTCGAATATAAAGAATTTAAAATTGAACAATTGGAGAACATCAAAATAAATAGTATAATAAATATTTTGGAGTCTTCAAGTCCATACAAAACTGGACTACCTACGTGATATTATACACGTTCAACGATAGTATTTATGTGAGTTATTAAAGTCACTGGATCCTGCTCAATAATTGGCTTAGATCAGGCTTCTTAAGCTCCCAGCCTTGAGTATTGTAAGCGCGACTAAAAAGTGTTATTATTCCTACACAAGAATTTAATCATTTATAATTTTTAAGACTTACTTGGACATGAATGCTTTCGTGCAGCTAAAATGTTCGCTGATGTCACACATAGGCTCGTACGATTCATCCAATTCCTTATAAGTTTCCACCGTGTATGCATAATAAGAGAGCGCTGATCCAATCAAACAGGCGGTCAAAATCCCGGTGTTGATATGTTGCACCAGCGAGTGGTACGGCATTTTTAATTAATTAATATTGGTCCCCTTCAGTCAGTTTAAAAATCAGAAGGTTTTGAGCCTTCTTCCACAACCTTCCACGAAATGCGCGTTAACTCGTAAAATAATTCTTCATCGGCTTCTTATCAGCTATTTCTGATTGAGATTTTTGACAACACTGATAACGCGATTCTAGTTTGCGCAGGCTTGCCGGTAATCTTGTCCTGTTTCTGGTTCTGATTCCTTTTTTTCTAAATGAAGAACAAGTTGTTTTGAACATAGGCAACGTTGCCACTAAAACAGACGGTGAATCTGTGAATTGTGAAATGCCTTAGCGACTTGAATACTGAAATGAACTCGCGCATTCATGACCTTCTGCATTTACCACAACCGCCGATCGATAGACAACGGCGGAGGAATTCGAAACCTTCGCAATGAATCCGGAAAGCTTTCTTAGAAATCGATTAATTAACAAATGTCAATAAGTATTAGGGGTTGAAAAACCAGTCGCTTGAAAATCGATTAACATCGTTTCAGATTATCTTTGCATTCATTTCCTCGGAAAATTCATCAAACTTCGAAGATTACCTGAAAATTGGAAAATTAATGAATTTTAACTCAAAGTAAAGTTTTTAATGAATAGATTATAAATAAAGATTTAAATACCTTTCATAATCTAAAATTTTCTCAGCGTGGTTTATTTATTCTAAAAATTTGTTTCCAGAAACATAATGGAAAGGAACTTCTTCAAATTTCAAAATGTTTTTGTTTTGGTTCCTAAACAATACTGAAAAAAAGTTATTATTTTTCCCTTTGATGTTATCATTTTAAATTCTGAACGGTTTCAAATTGGAAAATTGGAATAGTTTAACTTTAAATAAGATTTTAATTTGAAAATTTAAACTGTTAAAGATCTTAGATTTATAAGTAATTGAATTAAAATTGTATTATCAATTTATGTTTTAAAATAATTCAGAAAGTATCAATTGAACTAAACTATGAAAGCTTACCTAGAAGGACGGAGAGAGCAAATTAGATTTACGAGATAAATTAAATTATGACCTCTTAGTATAGTTTTAATTAAATTTTCTCAGATCAAGCATTCAAGGATTTTTCTTTTACTACTTTCAAGTTATTCATTATTAAAATTTAAAAAAATACTAGATAATAACATAAAGATCTCTTTATATTTACTTTTTAAAAAAACATAAAAATGTGACTTATTTTTAAAAGGTACTATCACAAAAATCTAATAAAAAATCTGCTAATTATACCATAAAGTTTATTCAATCGTTTAAGATTTGTAAGATACTTAACAGGCGCTTAAATAAGTTTGCTTAACATAAACACTCGGATCGTGACTGTGTTCTTCCTGAATAAGAGATACCACCATATTTGTAAAAAGTAGAACCCCAGGTTCCAATTCTTCTGGTCAGTTCAATCTGGTTTGATTTACTGACACTATTCTTAATCTTTCTGATAATACAAAAGAAATGCCTTTAACTAATGTCATAAACGTAAGAAAAATATTCGCTCCATTCGTATAATATAGACGTGACATTCAAAAGATTATTCTTAAAGGACTATAGAGAATTTGGAATAATCGCTTATACTAGAATATCTAGAATCTAAGCCATTTCAGCTCTATAGCTATACATCCGAGTAAACATCAGTATTCGTTCATTTACGTTATTTATTCAAAATTGAAAAAAAGAAGAACTAAAGATTGCTATTTCCTAATTCCACAGCATTTTCAGTAAGATTGCAAATGAAAAACTCGTAAAGTATAAAATACTGTACTTACAAACGTAACAAATCAATTTTAGAAATTAGGTCCGTCTATAACTATCGTAGTTCCTAAAACTAAATTCTCTCAATTGATACTTCGACACGTGGTTGTACAAAGGGAATGAATACAAAAACTAATTTCAGGCGTAAAAGTGAAGGAAGAATTTTGATTTTTAAGAACCTTGCAATCTGTCATAAAAATTAGTTTTACAAGTCTAGAAAAGATACGTGGAGAAATGACATTTGTTGAAAAAAATTCATAAAACAAAAATGTACTGACGTTTATGAATCAAGCTATTCTTGTGGTGCCATTGCTCGCGCTTGGGCTCTTACTCTCTTTTCGTATTCCAGACGGTTTTGACTGTAATTAAAAGAAAAAAATAGATTAATAAAATAAGACAAATTAATGATATATCAAATGTTAGTGAATGTAAATGATTGCAGACAATAATTACCAGTAAATTGTGTATGCCTCTGCTTGAGCAGGATCCTTGACATTAGGTTCGTTGAGTAGATCTTGAATTCCAAGAAGGATCTGCTTGATCGTGATCGCAGGCCTCCAGTCTTTCTCTTCATCTAGAAGTGACAAACAAACGGTTCCGGAAGGATAAACGTTTGGGTGGAAAAGTGGAGGTTCGAACTTGCATTTCGGTGGACTCGAAGGATAATCGTCTTTGAAGATCATTCGCAATTTGTAAAGTCCTCCCTCCCATGGTGTCTAAAAATTAAAAAAAATATATATTATAGTCTATTTGTTCTAAAAGAAATTCAGCTATAAACCAAATTGATAAATATTTCATAATATGATATATGTAACATAATTTACTTTTCAGTACTCATTAAAAGAAAGTGTAACTTACGGATTTCTTTCCGGGTATCGCACATTCCCAACTCATCAGGTTAAGCGTACCATCCGGATTTTTGGTTGGACGTGCTACGAATCCCTAAAAATAATATTTGTATTTTTATTCTCTTATAAATTAATCGTATAAAGATTAAGCGTAATATTCATTAACATTAAGTACTTTTCGTGACTAGATCAACATTTTATAGATCTTTCAATCATTTAGATTATAGTTATAGATCTTAAGATTTTAACAATCGAAATTGATTGTTAAAAATGTCAGCCATTTTATGAAATTATAATCGTGCAATTTACGCAAGCGCAGTTTATAAATTGTGGGACTTAAAAAAAAATTTTTGGATTACAAAATCTATTGTTTTATAGAAATTTGCTTAAAAAAATTATAGTTAATCACATGATTATTTTTAATCTATTTTTAAAATTCTCTATTTCTTTTCATTAAACTGAAATAAAAATAACTTTCAATATATTTCTCAGCTAAGGCAAAAGTCAACTTTCTCATGAATAAAAATATTAGAAATTATATTAGAAATCAAAAAGCTGCAAGAGGTTATGTTCCTTAATTTTTTAGTGTATATATAACAATATTTTTTTCTAAATATTATTTAAAAACAATAATTGGCGTCAAGAAAAGACGAAACATGAGAATATTTGCAATAACCGTTAACCCATTGTGGAATATTTCCATCTTATATACACAATTGAGAGTGAGGTTAGAATGTTTTGTATCGCCATGCGAAAAAAGAATAATCAATTTCTAGTTTCAAAAATTAATATTTTTGTTTACAAGCATCTATTGTAAAATAAAAATGCATAAATAATCATCCATATTCCGTAGGAAAGCATAAATCACACTTTTTCAATCAAAATTTCTCCCGCCAAAAAAAAAATGTAAAATTTACTAAAAAATGGATACAGCCTTTGAATTTGACAAAACGGTAGAAAACAAATTGTTACTTACGAAAGGATGATCTTTCCTCCATGCTTTCCTTTCTTCCGCAAGTCTAGCGCTTGCAATGCCTGACATTACACTGAAAAAAAGAGCACAATTATTGAAGAATATTGTTCCCTACGTGAACGTTCTTACAATTTTGATAATTATTATTATTACCAGCTTTATGTGGATACCGCTGTTTTCAAACCTAAAGCACTTTCTGCGCCTAATCATCAAACACTTTTAGCGGGGCACAAACGAAGCGACGATGCTATGCTACGGAAAATTGACTTTCTATCTGTCCCTAACTTCATCAAATTTTCCTTGACTTTTCCACTTAAGGGCATGTTTTACTTACCATCCGAGCAAATTTAAATAACCTGGGTTTTTTCTCTCAATTTGTACTTTTTCAAAAAAAAATAATAGCCCAAAGATGTAAAGAATTTGAAAAGAGACGTCTGTGCACTATTGGTGCATTATTATTTTTTATTTTTAAGTAAAAATTGAAAGAAAATCGAGGTTATCCAAATTTACTCATATGGTAAGTATCACATGCCCTTAACAGAATTCAGGAACGTGGTTCATTTTTTTCTATGAAAATTCAATTTTTGTCCCTGGACTTTTTTCATTTCCGGTTGTTTCTTGGAGTTTGACCAATTAGAATGAGGTATTTTTCATGCGATACTGCCTTTAAGTTTTTCCAACTGGCTATTTTTTTAGGAAAGGTCAGAAAAATATGCGCAATATGTATAGGTTTAAGTAGAAAAGTCGAATTTTATGAAATTATAGACATTTATAGACTTTTTAAAAAATTTATTTCATTGTCGACGGAAAATCCGCGTCCCTTTTTTGATACGTGGAACTGGATTTTTCCGATCACGTGACAGCTATTTAGTGTCGTTTTGAGGTTATGTTAACGCGAAATCACAAATCTACGGAAAATTGGTTTTAAAGCTGTCTAAAGTATGTAAGTACATATTCTATATCTTCTATATAATTATTGAATCTCTGATTACTGTTTTTAGTGCATTAGAAAGATTTTAAAATTGACAACATAACCTAATTTCAGGTTCAAAGAAAATTTGCCGCCAATTTTAAATAATGTTAAAATTAGAAAAGCAGTCTTGTTCTAAGAGAAATAAAAATAATAAAGAAAAGGATTGCTGCAAACTTTGCAATTAATTAATAAGAAATAAAATATTTTTTCTGATGTTCAATGTATTTTAAATAGTGTATTACAATAAAGGGAGTTAGTGTACAATTATTTATAGATAATACATAATAGGAACATCTTTAACATGTAAGCATGCTTTCAATCCAAGCGTTACAATCTCACTTTTACGTACAAGATTATGCATTTTCTTCTCCTAGGATACAAAATAAACTCTCACAATAGAAATTTACAATATCTTTACAAACAATTTTCTCTCCGCTTTATAATGCCACTTGAAGAAAAAACAAATATTGGTGACAAATTTGAAAATTCATAAAAAGTTTACAAAATATGTTGCCAAAATTTAAGTAGATTTTTCGCTTTTTATTATAATATACGCAAACCTTCTTTCACTCTTTAGACTCCTAACGTATCCTAAGTACAGTAAAATTTATTCAGTCTTTCATAAACTTAATCAGTCTCACTCGCATGCGCACAGGTGTTCCTTGATCTCACAAAATTGCTATCTGCTCTATAAAAAGCAGCGTATAATGTTTGTATTTTCAACAAACAAAAGAATAACTTTTTCCATCATCGAGAATGGTTTTTGTTTTAAAAACTCATTCACTTTCTTTACATTATAATTTATACACTATTTACAACTTATTGTTTGATTGGCACCTATTTCTCAATTCATTCAAATTAATTTTCAATTAAAGGGTAATTTTTATAAACTACGCAAACTGCTAATGAATAAACTAAAATCACAGACTCGCTCGTCTCGCCTTGTGTGATTACTTATTCGATATAAAAGTCACAGTGGTCCAAAATCCCTGTGTCATTCTCTGTGAGCTGAGCCCTTAGAGAAACTAATTTCTCTTTTTATTTTCAATGAGATTTTCCTTTTTGTAATCTTAAAAAGATCCTATTTCTAGAAGTGATTTGATAAACATGAAGTTCAGAATATGTGATACAAGTTTTAAAATAAATAAAATTAGCTTCAATTCAATAATTCAAAAGGAAAGGTTTTTTGGGTGGTCTCGACATTCTTGGGATGACCAGCCAGTCAAGAACGTACAATAATTTCAATGTAGTCAAAAATCATTATCATTCGTGGATGAAATGGTCAACAAAAAAGTACATTCCACATTTGCGAAACGATGCTTTAAAACATATAAATGAGTTTGTAGGCATAATACTCTCCTAACTCAATTCGCATTTTAAGAAAAACTATATGTACATTGCTATGTTTTAAAAAGATCAAGAATCTACGTGTAGGTTCTGACTTTCGTTATATACACAATAGACTTGGCTTCTACAATCGAGAAAGATATAATTTTATATAGAACTAATGTCTCTAAAATACTACTAATTTGTTTTACAACGCAAATCACAATTTTTAATCGAATTCTGATATTTACAATTTACAATGCAATTAAAGAAATGAACGAAGGATCAACAAATTTTCGAAATTAGGTGATAAATTTATAATGAAAATGTATATAAAGCAAATTTTATTATCACATCATCATTGTTGAAACATTCTTTGAAGGATTCTCTAAAAATGATTATTTTAGTTAGACTAAAGAATTTTTGATCAGCAATGCCAGATTCGCTTCGTTCATTTTATGCGTGTAAGTTAGGGATTTTTCGATGATCGCGCAACCATTGGAAGCTTAAATTGTTTACTTCAGAACACGGCTCTTTATTCGGGAGCCGTAAGTAATTCCTAAACAAGCTCTCGCTTGGCTCTCTCTTCGGCATAAAATTGTGTCGTAGTCTGAACGTTGCTTTTCGCGGGTTGGAAATGTCGAGTAAGGATATAAACAACGGCTTCGTAGGTGGCCATCATGATGGCTGTATTTGGTATTTGTCTTACCAGTTGTGTCGTCAATCCCCGATACATTCCACGAAAACCTTCTTCGGCGCAAACTGTGTGCAAAGTTTGCCAGAATCCTCGGTACTTCGTACCTTCTTCTCGCAGCCTCGTCCTTGCCACTTCTGAAATACGAAAATATAACATCAACTTTGAAATTATTTTCAATTTTGATTCTGATTTTAGATAACTAGATACCTATCAGTTTGAATGATATTTTAAAGATAGTTTCACTTCACGTCTACTTTTCCGTTTTCATACTAAATTTACTTTTTCAACCCCCTATCGCAAAAATAAGAATATTACAGAAATCATGTGATTGTGCAAATATTGAATAATCAACGTCCCTTATTAGCAAAGAACGAAGGCGTTGTAATACGTAATAATTACAAGTCTATTATTCTGGCCAGAGAGATAATATTGCTCATGCTATCTTTAGATCTCTTCAGATAAACGTGATCACTCCAAATCTTACAAGGAGAAGTTAATACCCCAAGAATTTCAGGAACCTACGGAAATTTCTGCAAATAAAAAAATTGCTTCTTTTAATGATCTGTGTAATCTGTTAGAAAAGTCCATTTAACGTTTTACCGAGTTCGTTAAACGCTCCTCATTAAAACAGGAGGATTAGAAATTTAGAAGTGAAGAGGATTAGATAGTTGTTCATAAAAGAATATGAAAATCTCCTGTAAAACAAATTCAGCAAACTTGAAAATTACGTCACATATAAATTAAGATTTAAGAGCAATTTTAAATAGTTCTAGGTTCTTGTCAGTCATGAAGGCCTTTCAATGCGTAAGTTTTACATAACGTACTGCTCTGTTCTGCTTCTCCACTTCTGGACGTCTACCAAGAGCAAAGATTTGGACAGATAATTCTGACAAAGACAGGTTTGTCTTTTTCATTTTAACAATAAATAAAAACGGCACGAGTCTCAATAATTAATATTCACCATGAGGGTAGGCGATGCAAGAAGCAACTGTTTTGGAAAAAGCTCCAGCGCCCATAAATTCCAAAAAGTCACGTGATGTTTTTGAATCGTCAGTTACATCCCTTGACCTGTGAGTCAGAAGCCAGGCTTTAACGGCTTCGTAAATGACGAAGTGAATGACTGTCTCGCTGATGCCAAAGTAGGACGCCGTGATGCCCTTGTAGAAGCCAAGGAAACCCTTTAAATCAAAGAAAGGGTCAATGAAATCAATTTTATGTCTAGACAAGAAAATTACAACAAACTAAAATGAGATAAAAAATCTTCTTTCTCTGCAGCAGGAACCCTTATTTACAAGTCTCATAGATCCAATTACTATAAGAATTGGAGAAATAAGGAATATTTAAGGAAAGAAAATTGGGCATCTGAGAAATTTAGATGCATTCAAATTCTATTTATTTTTATTTCCTACGAAGCAAAAATATCCATGAGATTGAGCAAGATTTTTCCGCTTTCTTTAAAATTATTTTTAAAATCTGGTGCAACGACCGAGATCGAAAACAATATAAATTCAAACCAATTTCTAGGCTTTTTTCCAATCCGTTTATTGATGGATTTCTAACAAATAATTTTTGATTTGCAATATTTAGAGTTCCAAAAGAGAATCTTAATTTAAATTATATTAGTTTTGCATTACAAATACAAGATATACTTGGAGAATAATATATGAAATCAAGGAATTTATAAAATAATTAGTCGGGTTTACTAAGCAGCTAAACTAAAATATGACAAAGCACATTCATCTTATTATGTTCGCAATGGAAAGTTTTTGCGAGTTACAGATGCATCTGCATGCAGGAGAAACTTTGACATTAGTCTAACTGAATTTAATATAAAAAATAAAAAGAAAGGTGCGGCTTTTGGTATTCTTAAATATTTAAGAATTTCTTAAATATTCTTAGGTAATAGATTAATTCTCATTCAACTGCGAAATCTAACAAAAAAATTTCAAAAGTGCAAATAACATTTTCTCAAGAAATTCTAGAGTTTCAAATATTCGTCTTTTTATCTACTATTTTGATTCATTCTTCTAAAATGAAACAAAATCTTGTAATGTTGAGGAAATAAACTTCAGACTAGGTATTCAGGATGGTATCAATTGCCAATATATTTGGCAAGGTATCAGTATAAACATGAGATGTAAATATTTCACTGGTGAATAAGCAGCCCTGATTATAAAGCGAGAAAAAATTTAATTTAAATATGTCGCACGTGCCCTGATTATTAATGAGATTATTTTAATATTTACTACATACTTTTAGAAAAAATGTTTGCAGGTTTTAAGTTTTCTTGATGTTTTTATAAGAGACTTTGAAATTAATATTATATATAATTCTATTAATAGTTTTCTAATTCTACTTTTTAATTATAATTTCTAGAGACTAGAGAGGCAGTTTCGTATTTTCCCTTGAGTCAGAGTTGCAAAATAAATAGATGAAAAGATTGTAGAATTGGCGAAAGCTTTTGATGTAGGATAGTTAAATTTGACAAAGGAAATACCAAAGTTAGGGTATGAGAGACATAACACTTGTGTTTACCGGCAAACGTTTTTTCCCTATTTTTAGTTAGAGTTGCTATTCGTAGGTCACGAATACAATTTTAGAGCAAGCTTGAAAATCGCTGCCAAGAAGAAACCAAAGTAATGTTAATACAAAAGAGTAAAAGTATGATAGTTTTCTAAAATTTGTTATAAATTCTTCTAAATCGACCCAGTGCATTTTAGGCCTTAATTCTTACCGATTTTCGATATATCCTCCGGACACATTCTAGAGCACTGGTTCTATTTGAGTGATGATCTAGCTGAAGTCTCGTTTTTACGAACCAAATCGGATTCGTTGTTGTACACGCCACAAAACCTGTAACATCAATGTCCCATCAATGATTGGAAATTCACTTATAGGACATGTGATTTCGGTCTTGTATAGTTTTTAAATATAAGTAATAAATAATAATATAAAAATTATAGCCCGAAAGTAAAAATCGAGACTAAGATGCAAGGGTTTTCATATTTTTTTCACAAATCTTCATTATACTTTAGTTTTTTCTTTTTTTTAATTTTAATTTTTCAATATTACAATTTAGCATGATTGTTGAAAACGAGAAGATTTTTGACTTCGGCCAGATCATTTCTTAGAATTGTTCTAGTTTCGATTTGAGCATTCTATTAAAAATTAATTGCCTAATTAACAAGATTACAACCAATAATTAAAAACGTAATCACTTTTGAAATACTCTTAATTATTGAATCTACGACTCTGATTTATTATTAAATCAATTACCCTTTGCAAACTGAGCATGACGTTTATCAATAAGATCTGGCAGCAAAAAATTGATAATTTTTATCAACAATTATTAAGCATTTATGTAGATACTATTAATGAATGAGATTTATGATTGATTGTATTTACAAAAATTGTGCTAAGTTTTGTAAAATTATAAAACAGTTGAATGATTCTATCTTATCATTTGACAAATGTCACCTTTCAATTATGCTTCAATTATGTAGTTGTTTATCTGTTTTTATTTTTAATCTCTAATTACACAATTAATCAAATTCTTAATCTTAGTGAACAGAAAGTTAAGAATTTAAATAATTTTTTAAAAAATAATTACAAAAAGTAAACAAATGGAAATAAAACTTGGTGAAAAGATTCCAAACGTTATTCTTTATGAAAATGACCTGGAAAATAAAATAAACATAAAGGACCTTGTGTCAAGAAAAAAAGCAATAATTTTTGGAATTCCTGGTGCATTCGTTCCAGGATGTGCCAGAGTGCATTTATCAGGTTTTATAGAAAAGTATATAATTCATTTATTTCAAATAAAGTCTTAATAAATTCAGAGGTTGAATATAGTTTACTTTTTGTATTTATAAAATTGTTTAAACTACATAACAATTGTTAAGGTCGGAGGAATTAAAATCAAAGGGTTTTGAAGAAATTGTCTGTATCTCTGTAAATGATCCCTTCGTTCTTGCAGCTTGGGGAAAACAAAAAGATGCCGAGGGCAAAGTAAATTATTTTCTAACAACAATAAATTGCCAATTATAAATTAATAAAATAATTCATAATATAACAGAAATTTTTCAGATTTTCTAATAAATTTTTATCGCAAATTTTAGGTAAGATTACTGGCAGATCCTGGAGGCGAATATACAAAAGCGATAGGAATGGAAGTTGAAATGCCAGAACTTGGAGGATTTAGAAGTCGTCGATATTCTATGGTTACTATAAATGGAGTGGTAAAAGAATTTTTTATCGACGCTTTAAATCCAAATTCTGCCTGTATCCAATACGATATACCTGTCATTCGCACTATTTGTTATGGATAAAACTAAATTTTTAATTATTTCCTATTCAAATTTTCGGATTTAATTCAGAAAATATAAGTGATAACTTGGAGTAAAAATTCAAGGTCTCAGAAGCTAACAAAAGGACAAGTTTGGAAATAAAATAATTTCTAATTTCTAAACTCTAAAAGTATCTTTATCGTTTTGTAGTAGTAGTTTCTTATAAAAATTTGTGCAACCCCTATCTTGAGTTTCTAAAGCTCTGAGGTTCTATTCGTTGGACCCGTTGACCTACTTTAAAAAAGACTCACAGGGCAATGCCCCATGTGTTTTCACCTTGCAATAAGTCTCATCGTATATGTTTCACAAACGAGTCGAGCGTGCAAAACATTTTCCTGCTTCGTTATTTAACACTTCAATACATTAATTATCCACTCAAATTTATTTAGCGTTAAAATACGATAAGAAACTACCAAGTAGTCTCAGAGCTTCAAGTTAATGATGACTGCATTTAATTTTGTTATGAAATCTAAAAAAAATATAAAATTAGTCTAATAGTCTAATCGTAAAGAAAAATGAAATTAGAATCCTTTATAAAGTTAAAAACTTAATATTAATTTAATTCCCTTTCTGTTTATTGACCGTCATAATTCCACCCACGACCTATACCAATGTTTCCTTGAAATAGTCACGTGCTACCATTAATCGTTACTTCATATCGACTCCCTAGACTCTTGACATCACGTTTTATTTTTCCAATTTAATCCTTTTAAACTTGTCGGACGAGGTGATTATATATATATAAAGTACAAATAACAAAGTAAGGGAATACGACGTAGAAACCTGTTTATCTATATTTTGGTGAAAAGCAAAATATCGCTCTTTATTAAATGAATTAAATTTGTATGTTCTCTTTCTGGTTATCCCTTTGACTAAGGGTTAAGAACTGGGTCATTTACTTTCTAATACCAAATATTCTCTTAATTAATTTTTCTTTGATAAAATAATAGCGAAAGTTGCAGAAAAAATGACTCTTAACAGCGAAATTTCTATAAATAGTTCTAAGGCAATTTATACATCCTTCTTAAAGTTCGTCTTAAATAGTTGTCTACGTGACATAAATCTCGTTTTCCAACTTTCGAATCAATATTTCATATGTACTCAATTTACCTTGAACTCGTTATTTATAAAATGAAAGAGACTTTTCAAAAATTTCTTTAGTCAGTCATTCTAAAAAATATTAATCATCAATAAAGTAATTTTAATCATTTTTAAACTAAACTTTTTCATTGAATGTTTCTATTTGTGATCGTATTAAAAAAATCTATCACATTCCTGAACTGAAAACGAATACCTCGCGATAACGATGTAATTTGCTCGACATTTGATATCAATTTGCAGTCATTTAATATCGAATGACACTTTTCGTCATTTTTATCAACCTGTTATGAATACTTTAAATTTAATCAATCGATTGAAAACTATTTCAGACTTCTGTGACTTGAAACTTCATACAACAATAGACCTTGACGAGGAAGGAAAACAAACTTTAAAATATTTTCCAAAGGCGCAATTTCCTTTTAAATATGTATTTTTTTCTTGTAGTGTTCATGACCGTCCTCTACTTTTATCACGTGATTTCTAATTGCTCTTGTAATTATGCACGTGAGAACGACTCTCTTTGAAGCACTTCGTGGCTATCTAACGATATTGAAATTTAATTTAAAAATTAGCTGTTATTCAATAATTTTTTTTAGAATTTTAATGCGAGAATATTGAAGAATAACATGCTATAAAAAAGGAGTTTGAGCAAATTGTTGTTGCATATTTCGTTTCCATTGTCCTTGAGATAAACTGCTAGAGTAAGTGATACGTTGCACCTCTTAAGTTTAATAAGTGAATAATCGCGTCATATAAAAAATATGTGCAGCATTTGCTATTTATAAGGCATTGATAGTACATGCATTAAAATTATAATAAAAGTTATGATTTCATGTCAACAAACGACTTAAACTTATAATGCGCAGTGTCCATTTGATTACAGGAAATAACCAATCATGGGAATTTGCGAATTTTTGAAATTCAGCCAATTTGAAATATCGTCTGACCCAATAACTTAATTTGAAAATTGTCAAACTCGATATGAAATGAAAAAGTTATCTTCATTCTTTGACAGTTTATTTTCAGTATGTCGCATTTAATAATCGTACGATGAAGATAGTGCGTTATTGATGCAATTACGTGGCAACTGCAAAACAACATTCGTAGACAAGTATGACCTTTTTATATAACCAAGATGAATTTATTTCTAAGTTTAAACCAACATTGTAAAAAAATACCAGTTTAGAATGAAGATGGAAAAAAAAATTCATGATTTATACTTTTGTTCATTCTGAAATCAAGATTGCTTATCAGAAGAGTTTCTTCCAGTATTTATCTCTTCTATTTTTTCCTAATACAAAAGCTCGTTCTAATGTAGATAATTTTAAATGAATTTTTTTTCAGTGATCGAAACTTGAAAACGAGGTCATGGAGAGTCTCAAAAAGTTCGAAAATATACCTTTGCTTTCATAAAGAAATCGTCATTGAGGTCTTAAAAACCACGTGTTAAGAATCACGTAGGCAGAATCGATTCGGAGGTATTACAGAGAATTTTCCATTAGCTCTTCCTTTCTTTTAAGTTGTATATTCAGAAAAAGAACAATATGAACTGTAATTTTTTTGTAAACAATTTACATAATTATTACGTGAAATCATCAAAACATGAGCTTTCAGTGATAAAACAGTCGAGAGAAAAGTAGATTCCTTCAAAGTCTGCAAATTAAAAAAAATGCATTAAGTTTCAATAAAATGTTCTCAACAGTTTTTCCAAAAGCCCAAGTAGTTAAGACAATCTCGTTTGGTATTCGCGACCTATGTTGACACTAATTTTCAAGGACGATTGGTATTTTCGCTTACATAGACGACCTAAAAATAGTCGGCGCAATTGCTGAGAGTTATCACGCACGCTCAACCAGCAAGACGGGAGACAACTGTATCCCACAGGAAATTGAATCACAGCTATGCAAATTTATCTTATCAATAGGAAAAATATCATGGATAGATAACCCACGATTCTTTCGAAGAAATACTAAACACGTTCAAGCCATGAGGTCGCGCACGTTCATGCACCTGCTTCTTTTTCTACACCTATATACCTATATACAGGTGTTTACAATCGTAACTAAAAGTGGAACTGTGATAATGCCAAATGCTGAGTTAATTGCGCCTAATACATTTTCTATATGCGTGTCTCGATCTCGATGAGGTAATATGACGCTGCTATCTAGAATTATTATTTAGCAATCAAAACGAGTGTTTTTGATTAAACGGAACAAAAAACAATCCAGAAGTAGAAAAGTGCATATCCAGATAATTTGAATTAATTCTCAATCTTTTTTTTATCTGCCCTATCTGAGTAGAAATATGGGGAAGCATTATAGAATTAATTAGCCCCAAAAGCAATAAATGGAACGCATTTTGATTCCTCTGATATTTTTCTAGGAAGCGCAGGGTATAAATTTATAAATAGATTCGTCTCGTTGACTAGGTTTGATGAGTTAAATGATGACTTCAGTGTGAGTGCAATTTTCTCATTGTCAATAGGTGAGACATAACAATACATATACATTGTACAACATGTGAACCAATGATTGAGACCATGTTACAGATTGCAAAGTTGTAAACAGATGAGCATGACCCGACAATTGTCTCCCCTGCAGAGAAACCTTTATCGAGCTATTGCCTGAAGTTTAAGTTCAAGATAGACCCAGATTTCTGTCTGTTTTATATTCCAAAAAATTCTTCGTTTTTCTTTCTTGAATCGCTAAAGACAGTTTAGCTAAAGTCAAGACCAAGACTTGAATCATTTATTTTAAATTCAGAGAATATTGATCATTTTCCAAATATAAGTTTTAAGTTATTTATGTGTTCAATTTAATGTTGGGACATAAGTATATTATCGTGTGTACTGGACTATAAATTTGAATACGAAGCACTTTGAGTTGCACAATGGATCTAAGATATTGAATGATTGTTGCGTAATAGAAGATGTGAATTTATCAACGATTATAGAGATAGAAACTTACGAGGAAAAATTCATCCATTCAATCGAACAAAAATGAATTATGGAAACATTCTAGTTTTTTAGTACTGCCATTTACAAAATTGAAGATTTTAATAAACTTGAATTTGAAGTTGAGTGTAGCGCGCGTGTTATCATTTTTTCAGCTCTTAAACGAAAGATCAGAGTGCATTGAAACTATTACTGAATATTTGTACCCCCCTTGAGAATGATAAATTTATGACGTACATTGATGACTATTATCGGCGTTATTCGCGTAACTCGATTATGGAAACTATTTATAAAGAAGTCTTATTCATTCAAATAATAATAAAAGTTCTCAATGTTGCATGCCAGCTTTCCTTTGTTTATTTACTCGTTCAATGATAAAGAAATGAAAATGCTATTATCATTATTGATAAGAGACTCTAAAGCTTTAGAAACAAGGTTTGCATTTGTATTTTATTATTTTAAAAAATTCTGGCGTAGTAGGAACCATTCTATACTGTATTATAAAAGAGAAGGATTAATATTCCCACTTCAAAGAGAAAATCGATGACGAAGTAAACTGTGATAAAATTGGGATTAGAAAGAAATATTAATTAAACTAACCTGCACAGGATGCTGAACAGACGTGGACGACGGGACTATCTGGAGGTAGACATGAGTTGAAGAAACCTTTGCTCTTCGAATAGGTGCAAAAGTAAATCGCCCTGGAAGGTGCGACACCGACGAGATTGGGACCTAGTCCCTTGAATAAGGCCCGGATTCCTTCACTTTCCACGATGTATTTCAGACACTGGATGAGATTAGGAGGTGTCTGTGAGTGTGGTACACCTCCTGCTGTCCCATAATGAGAAAGAGCCATAGAGTACCTAAACCGTAACCAAAAATAAATAATAATTTAATAATTAAATAAATAGAACAGGGAAAAATGTTATTGTATTTTTAATACTTCATAGTTCGGTTCCTTTGTAATTAATCATTTAGTACCTTGGATTTTCGCCAGTGCATAATCGCCTTTGTGGTGGATTAGGAAAGGTCTTGCAGGTGACATGACCGGAAATAAATTCCTTGTTACCAGGAGGGTAAAAACCAGAACTGGAAGATTGCAATCGTGTTTTGACAACTTCAAGAGGACAAGTTACAATGGCACCAACTGTTCCAGCCACTCTGCAAATTTAAAAAATTACATTATTATTTACATTAATAATTATTAATATACATATTATTTCTTTCCTATCAAAAAACAGCTTTCTTGAGTCTAAATTCAAATATCAATTTTCTACTTTCACATGAAATCTCTGAAATTTTATGGACTAATAATAAAGTTTGAAATTCACGGAACCAATATAGAAATTTCCGTCTGGATATATATTATTCATGTGTAACTTGTGCGTATAACATTTTTAGAAGTCCTTGAAGTGATGAACTCAGAAAAAGGAACTTAAACGAAATATATACTTTCAATCTTTCAGAAAACATTGTCTTCATAATCGTTAAATTATTTTTCTCTGTATTTTTTGTCTAGTGAGATGTCTGAAAAAATGAAAACTGATAAGGTAGGGAACGGTTAACTATAATATAATAATACATAGCCTTAAAGAACCAAAAGAGAAGGTAGACCGGTTCCAGGTGTACGAAATTCCCATACCAATTGGCTTATACATACAATCATCGAACTCACACTTTTATATCGAACCGGCTAGAATGCATAGCATGCTACTAAATATAGCTCAGGAAGTATATGTCTACAGTACGTATCAAGACGACATACTACTATAAGTTCAAAACACAAACAACATATAGTATGTTGATGTTTACCAGATCATTAAAAAACGTGTGGAACGAATCCAGCAGATACTCATTGAATTACCGCCAAAATAGGATATAGAGTTGAAAAAATTGTTTTTATTTATAAATTTCAACAGTATTACGCACTTAAAAACGGGTCTAAACTGAGCCATTCAATTAAATTTATGATTCAGAAATTTTTTGCGCAGTTCAGAAAATACAATTTTTTATTCATGTAAATTCTGTTAAATTATCGTATTCAAAAACGAACAATAAGGATGTGTTCGTTTTTTGACCACCTAATTTTTTAGTCGGACTCTTACCTCTTAGTAGTTTTACTTTAATCATGATTATAAATCAGAATGTGATGTGGACAGATAAGAGTTATGAATAGTTTGTTTTTAAAACTCTATGCGCAGGTATGTATGTAAAAATTTAATTTAATCGAATTTTTGAGATAGACTAAGTCAAGAAAAACAAAAACGTTAAAGGAAACTAACTTCTTATTCAGGTTTGTAATAAACTTAAAAAGAAACTTTTCTTCTTCTTTAATCAAAAATATGGATCTATGAGCTTTTATCAGATGATGTAAGCAAATATGCTTGCTACTAGAAACCGAAACAAATTATTTACTGAGCTCAGCGTATTTATAATCGTAACGAATTAAAATGTCAGGATTAATTAAACTAATTAAAAATCAATTTGTGTACTATCTTTCATTGCCCACGTTGTTTAATTATGATTTAGAATCTCGACACTGCGCACTAAAATCTATATTGTATGTTACGTGAGACATTAGCCTAGGTCTTGGATTGTTGTCTATTTTCTTCATTTAAATTTGTAAGGCTTTCAAATTTAACTTGTCAAAATCAAACAAAACCTATTTTACATTAAAAATAGTAAAAACATCCATATTCAAATGAAAGCAACAACAAGAAATCAACCTGATTGCAATTTTGACCTGTCATTGTTTATTTCTCTTCGACATGAAATGACTTACTTTTATTTATTTACTTGTCAAATTTTGACAAATTGTTTAGATGTTAAACAATGTCGGATGTCGGCAAATTGGAGAAGGTGGAAAAAAGATGGAGGTTTGAAAATTAACGGAATTCCAAAGTTAAAAACCGGTTCGAAGTTTACGAATTTTCTAGAAGAATACAATGAATATTAGCCATGATTGACATCAAGTTGATTAAAAATTGGGAGTTTTGCTAAATATAAAGAGACCCACCCTCCAGCAACAAGATGAATTACAGTGTCGCGCTGCTGCGACATTATTCGGCGGTGAAAGACTTAATTTCCCTATCACTCCGGTCGAATTCACTGTTGCAATTTAAATCTTAAATTACACACTGTTTCACTAGACAAACAAATCCACGTGAAAACTTGTAAATCCCGAACGATTTCCAATGATTTTCAACTAACGTTTTTTTACGTGCGGTATTTTTATCAGCAAACACACTCACAAGAATAATTCTTCGCCGGGAAAACACAACCAATACGCATTGGCACCTCAAAACAACTGAAAACATCAACGTTTCACGTTTCACCACTACTAGCGAGAAGAAAAAAAATAAACTTCTATCATTGATTGTGCAATATGTAGAGCAGAAATTCTGACAAAATTTCTACTTAAAAATTCTAGTTCAATGCAAGACTGCTAGGCGAAATGCAGTTTTTGATTTTGTATTCATTAACAATGGGATAATTACAGATTTTATAAGGCTTAAAAATAGAAGTAGTTACATAATTAGAATATCAAAATAAAGTATGATTTGTGCAATTAGAGAAACCGAATCTCCGGTTTTGAATTATGTAATTCAAATTTTCCCGCCAGTTTGAATTTCTGACTTCTGAGGTTATATTTCTGGCGGAAAATTTAAATCATGAAAATTCTGTTTACAATTATACAGTCAATATAATTCATGTTTAATGCGCTGTAATAAAGTTCTCTGAATGATTCAGAACAAAGAAAAACATTAAATTTACATTTTACATATTTTTATTTGAATCTTAGGCTTACAGTTGTTTAATACTTGATTTTTATGCAAAATAAATAGCAAAATGTTTAATTATCCAAGCTTAATATTAAAGCTATTAAATAAAGTTAATAAAAATACAAGTACAAAAGATATTTCTCTCAAGTACTATTAAGGCACTTGCAAACAGAATAGATACTTTTAATGTGAGAACAAAAATATAAAATTTTGAAATGCTTGTATACGCAAATATTGTCCTGAAAAAAAATACTGTGCTTTTCTATGATAAATATTTTTCAGCGTTTAAGAACCATCTCGGGATTAGTTAAATTAAATAAGCTTTTTAGGACATATTTGCATTTAAAGTACGAATGTGATTCGTTTATAAAAATATAAAAAGGACAGCTGAAATTAAGTTTTTAATTATGCGATTTCCTCTTCCTTTTGTTTTTCAATGGAGAGATGCATGGCTCTCAAAAATCGAGGAACTGTGCATTTCGTTGAATGAGTGTATAAAGCGTGAGCCAAAAATGGTATCTTTCTCAGTGCACGTCCACTCATTCCCACACTTTGTTTACTTAATTCGAGCAACTTAAGACTGTGTCTCGTATCCGTGGTTTCTTCGTAGCCAAGCTTCTTTAAGTATGACATCTCGCTTAAAACTTCTGATTCTACAAAGCCAGTCTGAAATATGAAATAAAAGAAAACTGAGATAACATATACATTTTCTAAGATATACATTTAAGGAATAAACTTACCCTCATCAATTCTTTTATACACGAGCTATAAATCTTGTAAATTGCTTGCTCACTCGGATATCCAATGAATTGCCTGATATCTGCACGATCTATGAACGCAACGTCAATAGCCTCAGTCACGTTACTCGTTGTAAGAATCAATACATTCGGGTATTTTTTTATCTGGTCTAATTGAGTAAGTAGAGCATTCACAACACGAATTGAATCACTGGGTTCGGTTCCATTAGTACAAGATTTTCGAGCGTGTGCCAGTGATTCTACTTCGTCTATCAAAACGCAAACCAGGGCTTTTGGATTCTCTAGTAGAGCTTTTACCTCATCGAAGAGCTTCATAACCAACTTGCCACTCTGAAAAAATATCAGTTAAAAAAAATCTAAAATAAAATTAATGAGGACTTATCTAATACAATTCAATGCCACCTCTGAAAACCATTTCGAGAACAAGCTATGGCTGTTAATTTCAACCAATTCTCCATGAGAAAAATGATTTCCCAGACGAATTGCTGCTTTATGGGCAAGAGCTTTGCACAAACTTGTTTTTCCTGTACCTGGTGGTCCGTGTAAAAGGACCACTTTATTCCAGCTTATTATGTTGGGATCGACTTTTCGATCCGAGAATAACATCGTCGTTTCAACAAAGTGTAGCAGCTGTAAGAAATGTTACTCTTTTTAAATTCCAATAATAAATTATCAATGAAAAGAGAGTGAGAAAGAGATTAAATGCTTCTTACGTGTTCTTTAACTTCGGATTCATAAATCAGGCTTTCCCATAATCCGTGGAAATCTTTTGAGGGAAGAATCCAGTGAGTAGCAGCAGATAATTCGTCGGAATCAGTTTTAAAAGTCTCCGTAGCTGCATTTTCTTGAGTTAATCGATAGACATAAACTTTGAGAGTACTGCTGGGAATTTTCATTTGACTTTTCTGAAACGGAAATGAGTAATTTTGAATTAAAAGCTGAAATAATGTTTCAAATATGATTAGTATACCTCAGTGCTATTAGAAGAGCAGACGATCGATTCAACATGACTCTTTATAATATCTTTGGAAAAACTTTCCCCTTGAATTGGCACGTTGAGAGAAACACTTTCCAATGAGCTTAGTTCTGCTCTTATAACTTCTTCTACATCATGAGGAGGTAGTGTGCTGTAATTATAATATATTCATATTATTATAACAAAGTTTTTACGCTATAGTTTTGCAATAGTAATATAATTGCAGAAATTCTACATTCAAAGTAAAAAATAAAATTTCTAAAGCTCAATAAAAAAGGAGAAGAAATTAATTTCCTTTATCTCTAACCATGAGTAATACTTATTCTACGAGGAAGATAAAATCATACAAAATTCGAAAAAAAACCTATAGAGTTTATGGCATTTTTTTTATGTAAATTGGCATAGACAATCAAAGTTCATGAAGCCAATTATAACTAAAATTTGGGGATTCAATTCAATAGCATTCAATATACAAATTAATTGTAGCGAATCATTTAAACAATGAAAGCTATCAAGGTCAAGAAGGTAAATACTTTTAGACAAACGAGCATGCGGCATGATAAAAGACAAAGCGGTGACAAATATTTGAATGATTTACAGTACCTGTCAACCTTTTGACAGACTTCCACGTGTAACACGTCATGCATTTCCATTTACTTTTTTAAAATCGAGCTTGGAAATAAACAATTAAATAGTACTCAATGTAATAAATGCGAAATAAACACTATAGACGCGAATTTTTTGAACGACAGATTTCACTTTCACTGGTCGAAAATAAGGTTTGTTTACAATGAAGTTTTTTTTCTTCAAGCACCGTTTCAAACGATCGAAAGTTATTTTTTGTTGCAAAAAAAGAAGCACGAAATCCCTTTCAAAGGTAAAAGATGGTGAATTAAATTATATTATTTAATTCTTAGACTTAATTCTTGTTTCTTGTTTTCTTTAAAAGAAGAGAAAACGGGTTTTCGCCGTTTTCTCCACAAGAGAAATTTTTCCCCCAGGAGGCAGCACTCCAGCTATGATTCAAAACCTCACAGTTTTGCTTATCTTGTAAGCGGTTTAGTTTGTGTCAATTGCTTGACGCTTCGCGTTTTGTAAATTATAATTATAACCGACAAAAGGGTCAATGATAACGGTCAGAAAAATATATTTTGTTGAGAATTGACACTTTACAACAACGTTTAAAGATTAAAGATGTAGTAAATAACTGAAGTGACATTAAAAGGATTTTAAAAAAACAATTAATCTTGTGGTGTGATAGATATCACTGGTTTGAATTTTTCTTTAAATTTAAAAAAAAATTGTAAAAAGTGATGGATGAAGAGGAACGTAGAAGACGTGCCTTAGAGGCAGGGAAGGAAATGGTAATAGGGCTGTTTACCCTCTTGTTATTTATTCATAATTAGAATTAGTCTATTTTTACATACGATTAGGCTCTTTCGATCGTAAGTCGAAAATAGATAAGTTCTGTTTTAGACTCTTATTCGGTTGTACCTTATTTGGAGTAGGTTACTCCGAAATAAACTTCCTCAGATATCGTATTTACGTTTAGATTTTTTTTTTACAAAAAGGACAGTATAGTTTAAGTTTTTATTTTAAACAAATGGTATAAAGGTTGGAGTTCATGTTTACTGTAAAGGTTACATTGTGAACAGTAAACAGATTGTTTAGTTACTCAATATCAATATGAGAAAACTGGGTTGATTTTAATTACATATAATTATGTATTGTATATTAACATGATCTTAATCCTAATTTCATTTATATTTGTTTAGTTGTGATTTGAATTCACTTTGTTATGATATCTTGACATTATTTCTATACTATTTTAAAGTCGAAGTTTTGGTCTGTGAACAAACCTCGTTTTATTTTTTAATTCAGAATATTTGTGGGAAAATTTTGTATTCTTATCTATAAAAATGATATAAATTGTAATTATAAAGTTGTATTCTAAATTCGGATTAATTTTTTTGTTAAGGGCGTTGGACCCAAGTGTTAAGCTCCAAATTCCATTCTCCATTTTACTCAACGAAAATTATAGGTAAATATTTTTTCGCTCTGTAACGCTAATCTTTTTTCAAATATAAGACTGCGTGCAGAGCCAAAAAATATTTAGTTTCGATACTTTTTCTATAAAACGAAGAATTCAAAATCCAACTCCAAAATTAAATATTTTCATTTTACTAAAAAAAAATTTGAATTAGATATTTTCTCGCTCTGTATGCATAATTCTAGTTAAAAATTGATTAATTCTACAGAGGAAGAAAATTTAATATTTGTTGAGTAAAATGAAGAAATCGAATTTTTACATTATAACTTGGCTTCATCACCCTTAATGAAAAGAATCTACATTTTATAAATTCTGATTCAAAAAATGGAGTAACATTTTTCAGTTGGAGAGGTTTAAAGCCGAACGACTTTCTCAAGTATCTGATGATGAATCTTTGCGTATCAATATGCCAAAACAATACTTGGAAGCACAAGGTGCTAGTGTAAGTACATTATAAGAATTATATGTAATGTAATTAGAACTATTTTTTTAATTTTAATTTCAAAATGATTTAATTTCAAAAATGATATCTTTCCAATTAAAAAACAGGCAAATGAAGGCATATCTTCACGGGATATAACATACAGTAGTGTGAGCGCGAGCGAGGGTGAAGGGGAAGCGGAATTAGAAGGAATGGCTAATAGAGTAGCAGAATTAGAAGAATTGTTGCAAGCAAAAGAGACAATGGTAGAGGTACTGAACGCTGAAATTGATCATCTTCGAGGCGAAAACTCCTCTCCAAACTCCTCTCATAACAGTAGCCATATTAGCAGTATTCCGAATAATTCAAGCATCATAGCTGTTTACCATTCTAAAGTAAGTAGTTTTTAATTTTCAATATTTTTGTTACCTTAGATTAACAAATTTTCTTCTAAAAATATTCATTAATCAGTTTACTTTAAATATTTTATTTTATTCTAAAATTAAAGTAGGGGATTCTTTTTCTAAATTCTGCACTGTGAAGGTAGCAAAATTGATCTTCAGATTTCAAATCCTTTGTTTTTGCAGCTTCAAGAATTTGAATCAGCTGTCCAACAACGCGATAAACTCATAGAAGATCTAACCTCGTCTCTCGAGCAAGCGCTAGGAGCTCGTGATAATTTAGTAGAACAATTAAATGCCCTCAATACTGTGCAGCTCAATAGTCCCAACTCCGAAAAACTTACACAAGAAAAGGTAAGGGGAAAGAGATCTTTATTAATTAAAGTATTTTTTATTTTTCATTTCTCATAAATGGTACCGTATCTTTTCAGTTAAGTGCCTTAGAATCGAACGTCACTGAGCAGAAAAATGTAATCAGTGATCTCAAAGATAGAATTAAAGAATCTCAAGAAAGAATTCAAAAATTGGAGATGGAAAAAGAACTCCAAAATTCAGAAATAGGAGATTATAAAATGCAGATTAATAATTTGAACAAAGAAATTCGCGCAAGTGCTGAAACTCTGGAGCAACAGAAATTAGCAGAAGTTCGAGTGGATAAAGTCAAGAGGGAAATGCAGGTTCTTATGGAGAAATTCACTGCAGAGATCAACGCAAATGCTTTGGAACATCAAAAAGAATTAAAGGTATTTTTTTATTAAACATTAAATTATTTTTTATACCTGTGATTCGCCCCCAATTTCTTCTTCTTCAATTCTTAAATTTTGTTCGTAGGATCTGCAAATGAAGCACGAATTCGAGTTGGAATCCATCAAACAGAACTATGAGGATCGCGTGCGAAAGTTAAAGGAAGATAAGAAACAACAAGAAAATTCTCATACTAAGGAACTCGCGATATTCCAAGCACAGGTGGTCAATTACAAAAAAACTGTGGAAGCTCTGAGGCTCGAGTTAATGAATCGAAACGATTTACAAAATTCCCGATCGGATGTGAGCCTGCAGCGTTCAAATCTCGAAGACCTAGGGGATGAAATGTTGAATGAGCAAATTCGTCTCCATAAAATTCAACTTGACGACATGACTGCAAAGTATATAGCAGCAGCTAGTGTCCTAGAATCGAAAGAAAGCATTGAGCGATCCTTGGAACAAGCACTTTCCGATGTTGCGGCTTTGAAGCAGGAAAATGAGGTCCTGAAATTCAAAATGGATGATCTTTCAGCTCGTTATGCTGCTGCCCAATCTTTGATCGAAAACAATCAAATGTACGAGAGATCTCTTAGTACAAAAATCCACGACCTGGAAAAAAATATGTCGAGAATCAGTGGCATTAGTACTAGTTCTTCTCCTTTCGATGCGACAGTTTATCAAACCATCGACGAATTTGCTGTGCAGTACCAACATAATCTTCACGAATTAGAAGACAAAATTGAAATGGAGAAGAAGCTTCTGAGTAGAATTAATGATCTTGAGGAGAGTATCCAAAAAGCAAATAAAGAACTAGAACAAGCAAATTTGGCAAAGAATTCGTATGAGAAACAATTGAAGGACATGAAGAACATTCATGATAAATATTCTTCAGAAGCTGCAACGATGGAAGAGGAATTAAATTGGAAGAGTGATTCTAAGGAAGGGATCGAAGCTCTGAAAAAGATCTTGAGAGAGAAGGAAGTGGAGATTTTGGAGTACAAAAGTAAATTAGAATCCATGAATGAAAAAACAAAGACGGTTGAAGATGAAAGAGAGAAATTGAAAAATGGTTTGGCTGCTGCTTGGGCAGAATGTGCAGAATACAAGAGATTGAATATGACTTTAATGGGAGAAAGCAGAATGGATGACTCGGCTATTTCCAATAGGAGTAATTTTGCCGACGAGTCTAATAACAAATTTGATCTGGTCGAAACGAACCTTTCTGAAGAGTCTACACTGAATAAAAATACAACAGATGATAGTACTAAAACGATTGCTAATAGCACTGGAGGGGCCGATATTTCCAAGCTTCACGCAGAAGCTGATGCTCTAGCAAAAGAGAATGAACATCTTCTCAAAGAGTTGAAGGAGTTGTTGGAGAAACAGAAGGATTATGAGGAAATGGAGAAGAACATTGAGAAGTATCATGCGCAGTTTGAGAAAGTGAAAGCTGAGAATGAGAAATTGCTGAACGAAATTAGGGATTTGAAGGACGAGGCTGATAGTGTTGATTCCCTCAAGCAGTGTGTTGATCGTCTTAATAAAGAAAATGAGTCTTTTGTGAAGAAGATTGATGAGATGTGTGAGAAGCATAAACTTGAGATTAATGAGGCGGAAAAAAGACATCAGGAAGAAATGGAAGAGTTGAGGACTTATTTTGAGCAAAAATGTCTTCAGATGGAAAAGCAATATTCAGAAGAGGTTTTTAGCCAGCAGTCAAAGAAGATGTCGGATAATGATAGTGAAATTGAAGAACTCACCGATGATTTGTACTTTGGAGGTGCTGGAGATTGTCCGAATGTTTCGAATTTGGAAAATACTTCGAAGGTTGAAACGAGAGATGAAGAAACTTTGATGACTATAAAACAGTATAAGGAAAAAATAGAGATGTTACAGCAGACGTTGAAGAATTTTAAGGAAAAAGGCAGCCGTACGTCTCTTCTCAAGGCCGTTAATCAGGTAGGTTTTTCTTTTTAAAGTTATGAAGGTTTGGAGTTAAATAGATTAACAGTATTCAGATCAAAAATACAAATCTACGATTACTGATTATGTCGTTTAAGCTTTAAACTTAATATTCTAAAAACTAATTCGATTTTACTTTGTGTCTTGTTTGGAGAAAAGGGTTATTGTAAAGAGTTGAAAGTTCTTTGTAAGCATGATTTGTTTTACTTCAGTCTTAACATTGTGTTTCATCATTAACTCGTGTTGTTTACGTAATTAACTATTTTTCCGTGTGATCTCACACGCATGCAGTATTGTCAAACTGACTTGGACGAGACATCATTGGAAAGTAGTGAGTTGACGAAGCTGCGAGCTGCTTATAGCCATCAACTTGAGGAACAAGTGGAGCTTGCTCGACTTGATATTGTCAACGCACTTCAGGATCAAATTCAGGTAGCTGTCTTAGGCTACAGCAACGTGAAATTACATTTCCTAATTCTACAAAAATCCTGCTAATCTAATTGTATTTCTAAACTTTTTTGTTTCATCATCATTGTGTTAATGATTTCCAAAAAAATCCACCTCCTCATTTCTCAATTACGTTATTTGGTTCTGGGAATCCTCAATATGTACTTGTCCTCTAGTTTTAAAACATATAAATAATACATCTCTAGAGAACAGGATTTAATTCAACAAAATAATTTCAAATTTCACAGACTCTACTCACAATCGATTCGGACGTAGAAGAAAACTGGCCTTCCGAATTACTAGAGCTCAGAAATAAATTCACGAACAACGCGAAACGTGAGATCCAAGAGTTAAAAGACAAACACGATTTAGAAATTAAACGCTTGAAGGAAGAGCACAATAGCAATCTAAACGCAGCAAATAAAACCATAAAACGCTATGAGGAGGAAATTAAGAATCTCAAAGAAGAATGCAATCAAGCGATTCAATCTGAACAAACAGTGGGAGAGAAGGCTTCCCTGAAAAATGATTTAATCAAAGAGAGGTATTTACAAATTTTAAAATTTTTAATCTCTGTTACATTTTTTGATATATCACCTTTTAATAACAATTTTGTTTACAGAGATAAATTGCATAAAACGTGTGGGACATTGAAAAATGTAGTTGGTGACTTAATAAATTTTTTCGCTGCTTGCGAAGACGAAGTGAACAACACATTCATCAGCGAAGTTCAAAAAAGACAAACGCCCCAGAAGTCAATCGCTAATAAAAATTCGAAGTCTACTACAGGAAATGAAACCCTTGATTCAAACGAATGTATTTTGAATAGCAGCAACGAACTGGAGGAACAATCTTTACCGAAGATCAAACGCGTTCACTTTGCTCCACATTCTATTGAAATAGCTTCGATAATTAACAGCGACAACGAAAGTTTAGCAGAAGTAATTGAAAAAGATATAGACATCACGAAGAAATTCAGAAAGGAATTGAATAAATGTTTGAATCGATTAAAATCCGAAAGCGCTGAAATTCTTGGGGTACCGTTTTCGTTGGATGAATCCAATTTAGATCAACTTTCAAGGCAAGTTATGTTGTTGACGAAAATCAATGAAGAATTGACTTCCAAGCTCTCTGAAAAAGAAAACACTATGATTATTTTTCGAGAGGAGTCTGAACAGTTGAAAGAGAAAATTCAAAAGATGCAAAAATCTCTCTTCGTTGCGGAAAATAAGAAGGAAATTATCTCTGAAGGATATGGAGAACAGGATCAAACTTGCGAGGATGAAATGATAGATATTTCGCAACTTCAAGATCGAGGTAGAGTTTATATCTATTAAAAAAAATAGCATATTCAATATTTTATTGAGTAAGGTAATTCATTTTTTAAAATTAATTTACAGCGAGATCGGTGATAATGAATGGCTGTGGAGACAGTACTTATCTTCTTCAATTGGTAGAAGAATTATTGAGACACAATGACAAAATATCGGACGATTCTAAAAAGGAGAAGGAAGATCTACAGAATCAGGTAAGTTTCGTTTGTGATGATTTTGAATTTCGCACTGAATGCATGAATAAGCACATTTAGTTATAGTTTGCAATACATAAAGTTGTGGTGTCTGCACTATGAGAATAATTTAGCAGTTCCACTGGTCTTTGTATGTCCCCGTATCAAAGCGCTTAGCGTACAAACTACACAGTACTTTTATTTAGAGATTTTTTCCTGTAGACTTTATTTGAGTTCGTAACATATATATTTCTTCAAAATGAAAAAAACGTTTTTTCTATCTTTCAACTCGGAGAATGATGGATTGAAAGATTTTATATAAAAATAATACCTTTCATTTATGATGGGAATGTAAAAATGAAAGGTTGTATTTTGTAATTTTGCATGTTATAGATGTCCTTAATTTTTATATTTCTAATTCCAGTAATTGCTTTTTTTGGTGCATGCTTTACTCCTTTCTGTAATAATATCCCTCTCTGATTTAATAACATCTTTTTTCGCTTAACATTTTTCTTCTGAATAACTGAAATGCTCATTTATTTGATAAATCATGTATATTACAGACATTCTCTTTGAGTAGAAGAAATAACCATCTTCCGAATTATTTATATGTATAATCAGAATCTAGCATTCTTCATGTTCATTAGATTATTATTGTTCTTCTTGGTTTCGTTTCGAAACGTGTGTAATTTAAAGCAATTTCTGAAAGAGAAGTTGGAAAAAGCGATTTTTTCTTGTGGGGCTTTACGCATTTTAATATTGAATTTTTTAATACCGAGTGAAAGATTCTCATCATCAGTGATATGTCAATTGATTGGCTCCGATGCAGATTATAAAAAAATTGATTGGCGTTCTGTTGTCTTGCCAGCAGGTGTCATTAGAACCCAATCCTCCCTCATACATTCACAGGGTTTGCTGTCGAAAGGTAAATCATAGAATTACTAATATCGAATATAGAACCACTCTCTATTATAGAGCTTAATAATACACGTCTACGGTTTTCGCAGCCATTTAACAAATCAGACATTGAAATACTATAATGTCTGAAAAGCTATTATCGCTTTGGCAAAAGTTCTTTTTTACCCGTCCACGGTTCTGGAATTTCTGGGGAAAAATGAATAAAAATAGGGGAAGAAGGTGTTCGTAAATAATTTATCATTTCATTTTGACAATGGTTGTGTTTCACTTCATTCATTTAATTTACAAAATTCCATTCTTGTATTGAAAACTAATAACTCATCATTTATTTTCTTAATTCGCTAAAAAGCGGATGATTGTCTTTTTTAGCATGATTGTTTTGCACTTTAAAGTCAAATTTAAGTATAAATAATCAAATTAATTGTGTTCTTAAATTTTGCTTGATTTTTGAATTTGGTGTTTTAATAAAAGAATCATTGCATGTTTAGTTTAATGCGTGGTGAATTTTTTTAAGATAATTACTTAACGCTGTTTTATTTCAAGCCGATTACCAGTTGTTACTTCTATAATCTCAATCAAAATTGATTCTTGAATTTGAAAATTAGAAGATGGGCCGGGGATTTTAATGATTATTGAATTTGTAGATCGTGGCTGCTGACAAACAGCTTAAAGCGATGAAAAAGTTTTTAGAAGAACAAACCAGTGAACGAGAAGCAGAAATTGATGAGGCAACTAAAAAATTCGCAAATTTGGAAAGTCAGCTTCGAGAATTTGAGAGAGCGAAAGAAAGAGATCAACGAATGACTTCTGAGGTACGTAAAATTTCAACATAATTGATTTCTTTTAAAGTTCAGTTGATTTTATTTCGTTTTATTTTTTAATTCTTAAAATTTTAAGTTTACAAGAAGAAGATTAACTCTATTAAATTAATTGAAACTAGGCGCTGATAGTTTTACTTTTAATTTTGGTGTTTAAAGAGAATAGTTTTCGAATTCACTAACGGTGTCACAACTTTAGCTTTGAGTAAAATTGCAATTAGAGTGAATTTCAGGTGACCTTTTGATATTAATTTTGTCTAATATGATAGTATTTATGCTTATAACACCGCATCACTGCTAACTGTATTAACACGATTTTCCGCACTGTGGTTTTGGTTTTCTGTTTGTTGCACAAAGCAGTCTTCACTATCGCCTGTTCCGTCGTCAAAACACCTTGTGCTTCAAACAACTGACGTCCATGCTACTGTGAGTGAAGTCTTATTTTTAAACAAATATTAGTTTTCTTAACTGGATTTCAGGCATAACAAATGGTTACAGCGCTGATTAATTCAAATATTATTTTTGCGTTTATTTGTTTATCTTTTTTTAAATTCCGTATTAATTTAATTATTTATTATAATTAATTTTTAAATGTATAATAGAAGTTTTGGTGTAATTATGGAGATTGTAAATAGTTGGTCCTAAAAAATTAGCAGCTAGAAATTACTTTTAAAACGTAGTAATTTTTACTCATAATGAAATGCATGTATTGTAAATATTAATCATGAATCAACATTATTAAATTCCCTATTAACTACTGATACCTAATACAAAAATATAATACAAAATAACAGGTGGAGGCACTCGAATTTCAAATGCGAGAAATGTCTTCCTTGATATCGACACAGGAAGCCAAAAAATCGGAAACCGAAAACGAATTAAAAGCAGCAGTCGACAAAATCTGGGTTCTGCGAGACATCATATCCGACCTTGAACAACAGCTTCAAACAAAACTTGAGCATGAAGAACTTTTCCAAACCCAAATAGCTCAACTGCAAGAATTGATATCAGCCCAGAACCGAAACCAGCAAGAACTCGCTCAAGAACTGGAGTCCATTAAATCCGGAAGCGAGAATATACAGCTAAATGATCACATCAGTCATCTTCAGGAGGAACTTAGAAAGCACAAATTAAGCTCGGAGCATTTTAATTCTAATTCATCAACCTTGAAACAAATAAAAATGGAGCTTCGCGAGATGCACAATCATATTGATAAGAGAATCAAAGAACTCGAAGCTTTGCATGTTTGTGGTTCTAGTTTAAGCATCAGTCAACCTAGTGAAGATGTTTCCATTAGGGATCAGATAGAAGCCTCTCGATGTCCTACACCTGATGATCCAAACATCCCACCGACTCTTCCACTCGATCAGGTTTTAAAGCTAAAAGATAAATTGATGAAACATGCAAGAGCAGAAGAAGTGGCTTTGAAACGAATAAAGGATTTGAATATCCAACTGACTACTTTGAAAAATCAGAATGAAGAATTACAAGCCGAGCAGGAAATTTTACAGCAAACAGCTTCAGAACAATTGTTTCAAATGGAAGTGATGCGAGGAAGACTTGAGCAACAAAAACAAGATGCACCTTTTGCCCAGAGACAAGCAACTTCCCGATTGGAACTTCAACTTCACGAGACAAATACGAAACTTCAGTCGATGGAGCGCTTAATTGCAGACAAAGATTTGGAATTGAAAGAGATAAAAGAACAACTCGAGAGAGCTAATCAGATTTTAATGGAGAAAGAAATGGAGATTGCGAATGTTGTTCAATCTGAAAATAATGTTATCCAAAAATTGAAAGATCGTCTTGAAATTTCAGAAGAGGAAAAGAGAATTCTTGAATCCAAAGTTGGAAAGCAAGAACGCGCTCATATTGAACTTCCCCAGCTTTTGGATACGATGCTTGCTGATAAGAATCAAGAAATAGATCATCTGAAAGGGCAGTTGTTTAAGAAAGAAAAACAACTTGAATTGTACCTTGCCCTTAACCTTGATGAAAATCAGTTAAAGGAAATGGCAAAGCAAGAGCCAAAGAATAGTGCAAGAACTCTCAGTGATATTTTATCAATTAATTCTGAATGCGAAGATTATCAAGAAGGAATACGTGAAGCTCAGAATTTTACGAGGAATCATTTCAACGTTTCTTCGTTCAGAGTTCCCCTTCCCGGAATTTCAAAGGATACTTTAGAACTGTCCTCTACTTTGATAGAGAAAAATAAATCGGTTCAGGTTCCGCAATTGGAATTAGGATTCCAGTCTCAGAGTTTGTCGAATTCGTGTCCAAAAGAGACTAGGGAATTTGTCGATACGGTATTAGAGAAGAGCGGAGTTGATTCAAAGTCTCCAAGCGGAGAGAATTTATCTAATGAATCACAAAACTCAGAGCATGTTTCTCCAAAAAATAGAAAGAGTGTGTCTTCTTCGGATGAGTTGTTGAAAGAGCAGATCCAAGTTTTAGAGTCTCAATTAAATGAAGTTATACAGGAGCTGAATTTGAAATCTGGAACTTTGAGGCAAAAAGAGACGGAGTTGATTACAATTCAGACAAATTTAGAAGAACTTCGAGTTGAGTTGAAGGATACTATTGAAACCTTGACTCGTGATAAATTTTTCTTTAAGAGTCAATACGAACTGAGTCAGGTTTCCGAAAACAAGATCAGGCAAGACCTGGAGCAAGTGGAGAATACGATGAAGTTGAAGGTTAAAGAATTAGAAGATTATAAGAGCAAAATTCAAGTTAATGAGAAGATCCTGATAGAGTTGAGCAATGAAAATTCTCAACTGAGGAAGAATATCGAGGAGATTGAAAGGGAGAATACAGTTGAGGCTTTAAAGGAAAAATGTCAGGAAGTGAAGTATATGTCGGAGGTTATTTTACAAAAGGATGTTACTATTGAAACACTTCAGACTCGAAATTTGGAGATTGATAACGAAAATAAACAGTTGTATGAATACAAAACGAAGTTCGAGTTGACTAAAGAAGAAATTTCGAATCTTCAAAGTGATATTCAGAGATTGACTCATAATTTGAATAACAGGGATGAGATTATTAGAAGGTTGGAGGAAATGGCTAGAAGAAGTAGCTTATCTAATGCTTCATCTCCGAGTGATAGTAATAAGAATCAGGAAATCCATCACCTACAAGAGTACCTGAAAGAAAAGGACAAGGTCATCAGACAAATGAGTGATGACAGTAAGAGTTTGCATAGGGCTTTGGAAACTATTCAAAATAAGATGAAGGAGTCTGGAAACGTGGTAGAGTTGAGGAAGAAGTTGAAGGAAGAGAAGAAAATTAATGTGGGTTTAAAGAAATCTTTGGACAGGGTGATGAATGAATTGGAAACATTGAAAGAAGACGGAATCCAGGAAGATGAAGGTATAGAAGATATGGTTCAGAGAGAATTGAATCTTTCTGTTCAACTTGATAGACAAATTATGGATGTTATTGAGAGTGAACCTGAAGAAGGAGTTCGAAAGTTGGAGAGGCATTCCTGCAATTCGTTGAATATAAAACCAGGAGGGTATACCTCAGGAGAGCAGCAGGAGAAGTTGATGGAGAAGTTGAATGAGATGAAGTTGAAGCTGAAACAGAGTATTAAGGAAAAAGAAGAACAGAAGAGGTAAGGAGATGATTTTTTAATTTCTCTACTTTTTTTTTATTATAATGCAGTTAAAAATTCAATAATTCAATTTTTTAATTTAAATTTTATAAATTAGACCAATTTTAATTTAATCTAGGGTTGTTATGGTACGTGAACGTTTCCATTTTGAAAGGGTACACTTTTTAAAAGCTAATTTTGAATCTTAATTTTTTATTATAATTGTTTTAAGACATGAAATTAAATTAAATTGACTTCTCTAACAGCCCTGTAATCTAATTTTATTATTTCTCAGAATTAAAAATATCCTTCTGTTGAGTAGGTTGAAGGACGATCTGGAGATCGAGAGGGAGATGCTGATGTCCCAGGTTGCTGAATACGAGTCCAGAATTCTGCAGATCAAATCAGAGTTGGAAGAAGAGAGAAAGAAAGTAACAGGACTTGAAGAAGAAATTTTAAGACAGAAGAGCGCTGTAAGAAATTTGAATGCTCGAGTTGAAGAGGAGAGGAAGAATATGAAGAGTTTGCAAGAACAAGATGCTGAGCTTTTGTGTGCTTTGAGAAAGAAGTTGACGTCGTCTCAGAAAGCTGAGAATAAATTGAGGCAGGAGTTAAATAAGTCCAGACAAGAATGTAAGGCTTTGGAAGTACAACTCAGTGCGATTAGCAGAGAGGAGAAGACTTCTGATGAAATTTCGAGGGTTCCTTCTGATATGTTGAAACAAGAGCAGCAGAAGTATTTCGAGTTGAATGATAAGTTTGAGAAGGAACAGCGGAATAATGCAGAATTGAAGGATAATTTGAAGACCATGGAAATGGAGAAGAAAAGATGTGTAGAACAATTGGAAATTGCAATTGAGAAGCAAGAAAATTTGACTAGTAAACTTGCTTTGGTGGAGTGTGATAAAGAACACCTGAGTACGAACCTTAGCAGGATTAAAGAGGAATTGAAGGCTAAGGAAGAAGAGTATCAGTTTTTAGAGAAGAAGATTAAGACGATGACTGATGCGGAAGCTAAGAGGCAAGAACAGAAGAGTAATGAGCATGGAGAGTTGAAGAGATTGAGGAGAGAGTTGGATCAGCACAGAGATGTTCTCAAAGATTTAGAAGTGGATTTACAAGATTCGAGATCAGAGTTAAATGAATCCTTGGAAAGGCAGGCAAAGTTGGCTAAATATGTTGAAAATTTGACTGAGAAGGAATCTGAACTTAATAGACAACTTAAGTCTGCAAAGGATGAAGAAAGAAGGTTGAAAGAAGTGATTTCAGATTTGCAGGGTGAGATTCAAGGAAGTCTGAAGAGAGAAATTGATCTTTCTGAGAAGCTTAGGAAGGAGAGACTCGATAATGAGAAGAATGTGCCATTGAAGTTCATGGAGAAGATCAAAGTAAGCTTTAATTTCCGTTTCAAATCACACCAGAATTTTCATCTTTAATTTATAAATTTGAACGTTTAATTTGTTTTTAGGAATTGAACGATAATTTAGAAAAATACTCCCACGAGAAGGCTGTGCTCTCTGCTAAACTTAGTCAAGCGAGAGACGAAAAAGAGCTTTTTGCACTTCGTGTGAGAAATTTAGAAACACAACTCTTACAGAAGAGACCTGCACATTCCACTGGAGTTGTGAGTACAAATACAGAAGAGAAGGTAAGTTATTTCATGTTGAAGTAAATGATTCAATTATAAAGATCTTTATTTGAAATTAGCTTCATTTTATAATATTTTTTTTCAGTTGCAACATTTCTACGGAAAGTACCTGAGAACTGATAGCAGGCGAAAAGCCTTAGTTTACCAGAAGCAATATTTAATCGGTGTGTTGACCTGCTATCAGCGGTCGGAAGAAAATACGATGGCGTTCCTAGCTCAATTGACTAGAACCCAGAGGTCCTGCACGAGGAAGAGTTTAAGTCGTAAAAACGCGAAAGCGCATTTCAAAAGCGCTGTTCTTGTTATAATCAGTGTTCACAGAATGAAATGGCTGATAATGAGATGGCGAACCGGGAGAAGAGTCGGAGCTCATGCGATTCTTGATAATCCCGAACAATCCTATGTTCCACTACGATCAGCTACTACTAATCATTCGCCACCAGTGAGAGATAGTCCTGCGAGAAAGTTAGTACACATTCATAATTACATTTTTTCATAATAATTCCGTTGAATAATGTTAAATATTGTATTGTATATCAATTATTGTTTATACTTTTCAGCGGAGACCAAAACGAGAAATACGAAAATTATTTTCAGCGTTTCCAATATGAAGTTTAAAAAAGATGTGGATGCGGATCACTCCAATTAGATCAGAGAATTGCTTGCCAGTCTTTTACTCTTTCCCTCACCTTTATACTATTTAATATTATTTTATCTTTACGTCTAAGTTTATTATTTACACTAATTTTATTTTAAATATAGAAACATTTTAAAAATTTAAATAGGGAGCGTTTTAATACTAGAGAATCTTACAATTAATTTTAATTTCAGTTCTCTTTAATCAACAATATTTTGAGAATAAAATGTGACCGGTTTAAATTCGCCGGATCTTCGACTCGAAGGAATTAAGTCACTATGATAGTTTCTTCTTCTATCTTTAAATTATTCAAGTCACTTTTATTCCATACCGCTCGTTGTAAAATATTGTGATTTACTGCTATATAACTATAAGTTTTTTATACTGTAAACTATAGGAGGACAATTATAGGTGCTCAGATATTTTTAGAGAGATGTTACTAAGACGATTGTTCTACTAGTGAGTGGCTCTTCCTTTTACCGAAATTTACCAAAGCATGTTGACAAGAATTGTATGTTTTTTATATTGTGAATAAAGTGTTAAAGAATGATCTGATTTTTAAAGTTTTAAGTCTACTATTTAAGTTTAAAATCCTTTCATTTTAAGAGCTTGAAACCTGTTACCGGTCGTAAAAATATTCAATACTTTTACGAATTAGTATTTTTTTGGAACAGGTATAAACCTATTGTAATTTTAAAAGGTCCTAATTATAATAAGTGCTACGAAAATGTAGACCGTTTTAACGTTTTTAATACCATCATAAATTTTTACATAAAAACAGCATTTCATCATTTTTTACTACGTGCGGTGCTAAACAGTTGAAACGGGTCTCTGCAAAAACAGTTTTTAAACTCTAGTTTCTCAGTATTCATGTGCGTATCGTATTTTTTAACGAGTGATTGGTCGCTAACAACCAGGAAGGAGGTACAGTAAAACTATTGGAAATTTTTTTCCGAAATCGAAAATGGATGTGCTTGGTCATGGGTGAAATCCATTTTTGACTCTACGCATTTACACAACTACAAGTTCCTTAATTTAGATGAAAGCACCTCAATTTGTAAACTTTAAATTTGAAAGCTTTTACTTTTCAAATTTAATTTCACAATCAGAGCTTTCAGCAATTCGATCTACTTTCTTTGAAAATTATTTACATATTTACAATAAATCGTATGATAAAATATACGTAGTGGCCATCTAAAGCTAAGTATCTGTGAGAATATCGCGAAGAGTTTACACAGTCTAGATAAATTTTTTAAGGCTCCATTGGATCTCGAACATTGTCTGAACAATGCACTTTAAGTATTCATTTAAGTAATCGTAAGAAAAGTTTTAAAGAAAATTCTCGTATCTGAATTCTGCGTCCCTAATTTGTAATTAGAAACGAAAAATTGAGATTTTTCAATCGTTGCTTATTTAACAAGTTGTACGATTTACGAACTTTTTCAGAGATTCTAAATCTTTACTGACGATCGCATTTTACTTTTCGAGTGCTTGGAAGACTCTCTAAACAAAATTTTACTAAGCTGTAATGAATGAAATATTATGGGTGTGGCAATGTTCGAAAAATTTTTCGGTGTGGAAGCACCAAATTATTACCGAAGGGGGTAAAGAAATACATAGAAAAGTATTTTTAAAAGTCATTGCAACATCCTCATAATTCAGTAATCTTAGGGTCAAGACCGGCTCAACCTTAATAATTTCGTTACTTAATATGCAATGCTACCTAATTATTAGTAGTAATATAATAGAAAATTCTCTAAGTAATTAATAAATGCAGTGTATATAATTCGTGGAGTGTAAAATATCACGTGGTGCTTGATCGAAAGGACGGTTGTCTCTTGACTTCCCGAGAGTTTCGGAAAAGTTTGAGCCGGTCCTTTATCTTATTTAAAAAAATCAGTGCGCAAAATTGATATCTATAATTTCGCTGTGAGTTTTTTGCCTTCGCAAATTAATTCCATCACAAAGCGAAATTGTAAATATAGACCTAGATAGATATTATGCTTGAAATACTGTGTTTAATATCAGAGTTAATACTTTAAAAATAACTAAATTGCAATCCTTTGATATGTAAAGTGCAGACAACTTATAAATAGATCACTAACCATGTTTGTGATTCGAGCACGCGTCTTTAAAATTCGTAGCGTTAAAAGGAACAAAATAATCATCGTGCAGAAGTCTGATAATCGCTTCAATCGGACACAACTTTGTTTCCCTTTTCGTTCTTTCGTTTTCCTCGTTTCTATCGATGTAAGTAGCACTATAGAAATTTGCATTCTTGCAAAAGCGGATCTTCTGCGTTAAATCCTTTCCATTTACGATCACGCGAAAGTAAAAATCGCTCGCGACGTGGTTTTCATTTTTTGGATTAATTTTGTAGACCTCGATTATAAATCTGGACGCATAATGAGGCAAAATCGCTTGATCAGCAAAGATTCCTAAGGCAGTAGACAAATATTCGAGAGTCCTATCGTGACCTGAATATAAAACTATCTTTGGTTTATTTTCGGACATAATGCGCAGCATGTGATTAACGATATTGCGAAGAAGTCCGTAAGCTCTGAGAAGCCCATGTTTTCTGCGAGATTGACTTTTGCCATGTTGGCGAGCCTCCCATTCAGTGTAAGCAAAAATTCCTGTTACGTGTTCTGCTTTCACGCAAAGCCTCTGAGATTCGAAGTCCATACAAGGAAGTGGAGCGTTGTGGCAAACGTAAGTCAATAAGGCATCGACGAGAGTGTTTGGATTTGTTGTCTGCTCTGGCATTTCGAGAACAATGCTCGAAGCTTGTTTGATTAAATCTGCAACAGCTTGGTGAGATTTTAAGTGATTTGATATTTCCTAGAAAAAAAAATTTATATTAGTCTTTTAATAAAAGGTCTAAATTATCTATCTTTCAATGTCTTATGTTATATTTACCTTTGAATGTAGTTTCAAGTACTTATCAGCTGCAGTGCAAGCACAATCCGAATAACAAAAAGCATAACTCTGACTTTCTCTCAGAGAAATTTTACCTAAATTCTGAAGGCCTTCGTTTTCCAATAAAGCATAGAGAAGAGCGACAGCACTCTGAACTGTTCTTCGATAACGTGTACTGAAAACGACGACGTCTTTGGAAGTTAAAGTGCTGTTCGCCAAATTTAATTTGTGGTAATAAGCATTTCTAAGAACAAGACCAATTTTGAGAAGTTGTCCCACACCTAATGTTGTTAACTGGCCAAGTTTGCAGTCTCTGGAACTGGATGGAAGCATTGGAAATCCATGAAAAGGTCCCAAAAATTGAGCCCATGCTGTTCGAGAATAAAGAGTTGTATTTTGTAGAAAGTTTTGATAATTTTGATAGAGAGTGTCTACTTCTGGATTTCCGGTAAAATCACCGGCACAATTTACGGTACTTATATTTCGAACGTGAGCCAATGGACCTCTGTCTCCATGTCGTGTCAGGATTATTATTCCTTCCAAAGTCAAATTTCCATCTACTTTTCCTGCAAAACAAACGAAAATAAATTCAAGTAACTAAAAATGGAAAAAGTTCTTGTTCCTACAAAAAGAATTTAAAGAATTTAAATCGGTATTAATAAAGTTTAAAGCAAATGTTTACCTTCGCTTCCTTGAGTAATGTCACTGGGTGTATTACAGAATTTAAAGATTTTTTTAGTTTTTAAATCAGGCTTTAGATTTCTTGGAAATTCTCTTATCGATAATTCGCTACTCGATGGTCTATTTTGCATCGAGCTCTTCTCATCCACTCCAATATACTTATACATTCCTGAAAAAACATAATTATTATACTTAAAAATAAATAAGAATATCGGAAAGAAACAATTTTCAAATATCCCGCAATTTTAATTTCCTGGAAAATTGTCGTCTGCTAAACCGCAAAGTGGAATAGTGGAAATCGAAATTTTGTTTTGGCGCCGTGTCAAACATTTGACAGTTCTATCTTTTATCGATCTGTATATAGTTGCAATGATGACTTTGATTGACAAAAGAGTTGACCAAATGGAAAAAATTGATAGAAATATAGATAATTACCTGCGACAAGGAGAAAAATCCAAACGCTGAGAATGACATAGCAGTAGAACGCTCGATGTTGGTAAGAAAGTCGAACCATTTCGGCCAACATTTTCTCGATTTTTACGTCCGTTGTATGTAGACGAAGATCACTTTTTCAATTGGAGCATTTTCATAAATATCGTATAACAATAATTACGAGGATAATAGATCCGAGTCCAAAAGGATTGCAGCATTCTTCGCTCAGTTTATTTGAGTATTTCTCACGTATCCAGTGCCCACTGCAGCTCAAACTTTCTACTTTAATATTACCCGGTTTCACTGTATTTTTTCTGTTATCTGCAACATTTTCCCAAGCCATACGAGGTCTTTTTAAAGGAAGAAATCGACTTTTCACCGACCGCGTATATTTACGCGTCGTGGAAGCACAAAATGCTATAGTAGGTTAACCAAGCGCAGACGCCTGGCGATTCCACCCTCCTTACACCCACGAAGTCGTGTAGTGTCTCTCTGGCGCACTAATCAAAGTTTGTATTTTTTACATGTATATATAATATGTATGCAAACATATGCAATGTATATTATATATACATTTATAATATATATGTGTAATGTACATTTATGTTACATATAAAAAAGATTATAAATCCTTATAAAGTGAAAATCTAAGTTTTAAGTTTTATTCCTTTGTAGGATTTATATACTTTCTATTTTCAATTTAAATATTATTGAATTTATAACATTTTCAAAATTCTTATTTAATTTTAAATCCATTAAACCTGAAAACATTTTTTAACGTAAAAATATAAAATTGTTCAAGTTCAATGTAACTTATACTGATAAATACTGAGAATATTTGCAACAAAAAATTAGTCTCAATCCACAAATAAATTTTTCTCTTAGGGTTCGTGCATTTTTCAAGATCTTCAGGATTTCTTTTATATTTGTACATCAGTTCTCTATATATATTCTCATCGTTTTATTATAATCTATGGAATGTCGAATATTGACTTATATAAAGTCCATTTTCCTTATCAGACAGTAAAATCAATTCGTTATCTGAGCACCTCGCTGCAAAGTTTCAGACTTCTAAAAATAATCATTACAATCTTCACATCACCAATTTGATCCCTCAAGCTATTTTTATACCCATTCCTGTCGTTTTACTCAGGAATATCTTTTTACAATCTCATCCTAGCAAATATACGTTCAATTATACCCGACATTTCGTATTCCCGAAAGACATGGTGTCGAAACACAAAACCGATCCTCCGACGTCACAAACCACGTGATATGTCCCGTAAATTACAAAGCTCGGGAAAATGATGAATAAGTTAGTGCTATTTTTAATTCATCTATCTTTCCATTAGATAACTTCATTACCCAACTTTTATATTAATAGAGTACTCAAAAGATTCAAATTCACATTTCATGAATGCATAAAAATCATGATTTAATTAAAATTACTTCGCTCGCATGCCTTCGCTTTATTAAACCTGTTTTATGTTACATTCCTGCATTTTTTAATTTCTTTGCCTATCATCGCCCACATAACTCGCATGAAATATTTGACTTGCGCTTTATTTTACACTTTATTTGCAGTATATGTCTGCTTTTTCGTTGATCGACTGACAACGACGATATATGAATATTATTCAGATTAATTTCAATAATATTTATATGTATTTGAAGGGTTTTACTGCTAAAGGTACACTGAGAAACTCTGTGTTAGAAAAATTACTAATATCCATAGCAAGTAGGGGCAAAATCCCAAAATTGAGACATTTTAATACAAAAAATAATAAATTTTACTATTTCAATAGTAATTTTTACTATTTAAATAGTAAAATTTATTATTTTCTGTATTAAAAACTCTTTCTGTAACTCTGTGTTAGAAAAATTACTAATATCGATAGCAAGTAGGGGCAAAATCCCAAAATTGAGACATTTTAATACAGAAAATAATAAATTTTACTATTTAAATAGTAAAAATTACTATTAATAGTAATAATAATTAATAGTATAAAATAGTAAAAATTACTATTTAAATAGTAAAATTTATTATTTTCTGTATTAAAATGTCTCAATTTTGGGATTTTGCCCCTACTTGCTATTGATATTAGTAATTTTTCTAACATAGAGTTTCTCAGTGTATTAAACGCTATGTCTGAGTTAAGTGGATGGAAAAAATCATACATTTTTTATTTGCAAATAAAAAATGTATTCTCAAAAATAATACAGCATCTTGATGAATTTCGTGAATTACTGTTATCATTTTGGATCCACCCTATTGTCAAATGAAGTCATTCAGAGCACATCCCACGTTTATTATTTTCGGCGAAACTGAACTAAAGGTCGTGGTAGAAGATTTCGTAGAAATGACGACATTTTATATATATATACTATCTATATATATAGTATTATATAATTTATATAATATACTATATATATATATAT